>JASEVX010000001.1:57444536-57694298 GCA_031761405.1 Serripes groenlandicus
CAAACAGGGACTTTCCCATTTTCATATATCGATTTATATAAACATCTGTAAAGCAAGGGTATTACCCTTCTGTGTTTTTATAAAATAAATGGGGACTTTCACTATTTCTTCCCACACGTAAGACTTGTTGTCGTTGTCGTGTAGTTGATTTAACGCCATTATTTTAAACTGTTTTCAGCTATTTCACGGCGGCAAGTTCGCATAAACTTGTCTTCCTTCACTGACTTGTTTGCACGTGTACCCCACATGATATTATTTCCTATGAGCCGGCTACAATACCACGTTGACCAGGTGGTGTATTTCAGCCAGGTGGTGAAAGTAATCACGTTAGAAATCATCTTCTTTGCTATCCGAGGTTACTTCGTACATCAGAGATTCCCATATTTATGGGTATGTTATGGACAAAGCTCTCTTGACTCATACCTAGCAATCCCTATCTTCGCTAGCTTAGGTTACTTCGTACATCAGAGATTCCCATATTTATGGGTATGTTATGGACAAAGCTCTCTTGACTCATACCTAGCAATCCCCCATCTTCGCTAGCCGAGGTTACTTCGTACATCAAATATTCCCATATTTATGGGTATGTTATGGACAAAGCTCTCTTGACTCATACCTAGCAATCCCTATCTTCGCTAGCCGAGGTTACTTCGTACATCAAATATTCCCATATTTATGGGTATGTTATGGACAAAGCTCTCTTGACTCATACCTAGCAATCCTCATCTTCGCTTGCCGAGGTTACTTCGTACATCAAATATTCCCATATGTATGGGTATGTTATGGACAAAGCTCTCTTGACTCATACCTAGGAGATATAGTTGTCTTGTGTCATACTTTGCTCGTTTCACTGTTACATACAAGATAGTTCAAATTTACTTTAATGACGAACCTGCAACACTGGGTTATGAGGGAACAATTATACCGCTAAGTTTGACAGAAAAGGCAAATTGAGCCTGTGCTTGATTGATTGATTCTACATAAGTTGGTATTTCTGAACAGTGTATGATTCATATCATTCTGACCATCTGCTCAGCCTTCTTATATTATATATGAGTTTGAATTTCTGAACAGTGTAGGGTTCACACCTGCCTAGCCTTCTGCTCAGCCTTCTTATATGCTATACGAGTTGGTATTTATGAACAGTGTAGGGTTCACATCAGCCTAGCCATCTGCTCAGCCTTCTTAGATTATATATGAGTTTGTATTTATGAACAGTGTAGGGTTCACACCAGCCTAGCCATCTCCTCAGCCTTATTATATACATTCGTAGGTAATTGCGTATCCAGGTTAATTGAATGATTAACACGGATTAACAAGGAGGGTTTATAACGTAAGTAGTTGCGAATCCAGGTTAATTACATGATTAACAAGGAAGGTTCATAACGTAAGTAGTTGCGTATCCAGGTTAATTGAATGATTAACACGGATTAACAAGGAGGGTTCATAACGTAAGTAGTTTCGTATCCTAGTTAATTGACTGATTAACACGGATTAACAAGGAGGGTTCATAACGTAAGTAGTTGCGTATCCTGGTTAATTGAAGGATTAACAAGTATTAACAAGTAGGGTTTATACCGTAGTTAGTTGCGTATCAAGGTTAATTGCATGATTAACAAGGAGGGTTCATACCGTAAGTAGTTTCGTATCCAGGTTAATTGAATGATAAACAAGGATTAACAAGGAGGTTTCATACTATAGGTAGTTGCGTATTCAGGTTAATTGCATGATTAACAATTAGGGTTCATAACGTAAGTAGTTGCGTATACAAGTTAATTGAATGATTAACAAGGTTTAACAAGGATGTTTTATACTGTAGGTAGTTGCGTATCCAGGTTAATTGAATGATTAACAAGGAGGGTTCGTAACGTAGGTAGTTGCGTATCCAGGTTAATTGAATGATTAACAAGGATCAACAAGTAGGGTTCATGCCGTAGGTAGTTCCGTATTCAGGTTAATATAATGATTAACAAGGATTAACAAGGATGTTTATACCGTAAGTAGTTGCGTATCCAGGTTAATTGAATGATTAACACGGATTAACAAGGAGGGTTCATACCGTATCCAGGTACATAGAACGATTAACAAGAAGGGTTCATACAGTAGGTAGTTCCGTATCCAGGTAAATATAATGATTAACAAGGAGGGTTCATACAGTAGGTAGTTGCGTATCCAGGTTAATTGAATGATTAACACGGATTAACAAGGAGGGTTCATACAGTAGGTAGATGCGTATCCAGGTTAATTGAATGATTAACACGGATTAACAAGGAGGGTTGATACCGTAAGTAGTTGCGTATCCAGGTTAATTGAAAGATTAACACGGAAAAACAAGGAGAGTTCATACCGTAGGTAGTTGCGTATCAAGGTTAATTGAATGATTAACAAGGATTAACAAGGAGAGTTCATACCGTAGGTAGTTGCGTATCCAGGTTAATTGAATGATTAACAAAGAGGGTTCATACCGTAGGTAGTTGCGTATCCAGGTTAATTGAAAGATTAACAAGAATTAAGAAGGAGGTACCTTAGGTAGTTGCGTAACCAGGTTAATTGAATGATTAACAAGGAGATTTCATACCGTAGGTAATTGCGTATCTAGTTTAATTAAAGGATTAACAAGGATTAACAATAAGAGTTCATACCGTAGGTAGTTGCGTATCCAGGTTAATTGAAAGATTAACAATGAGGTTTCATAACGTAAGTAGTTGCGTATCCAGGTTGATAGAATGATTAACAAGGAGGTTTCATACCGTAGGTTGTTGCGTATCCAGGTTAATCGAAGGATTAACAAGAAGGGTTCATATCGTAGGTAGTTGCGTATCCAGGTTAATTGAATGATTAACAAGGAGGTTTCATACCGTAGGTAATTGCGTATCCAGTTTAATTGAAGGATTAACAACGATAAACAAGGATGTTCATAACGTAAGTTGTTGCGTATCCAGGTAAATTGAATGATTAACAAGGAGGGTTCGTAACGTAGGTAGTTGCGTATCAAGGTTAATCGAAAGATTAACAAGGAGGCTTCGTAACGTAGGTAATTGCGTATCCAGGTGAATTGAATGATTAACAAGGATTAACAAGGAGAGTTCATACCGTAGGTAGTTGCGTATCCAGGTTAATGGAATGATAAACAAGGAGGTTTCATACCGTAGGTAGTTGCGTATCCAGGTTAATTGAATGATTAATAAGGAGGGTTCATACCGTAGGTAATTGCGTATCCAGTTTTATTGAAGGATTAGCAAGGAGGTTCATAACGTAAGTGGTTGCGTATCCAGGTAAATTGAATGATTAACAAGAATGGGTCGTAACGTAGGTAGTTGCGTATCGAGGTTAGTTGAAGGATTAGCAAGGATTAACAAGGAGGTTTCATACCGTAAGTAGTTGCGTATCCAGGTTAATTGAATGATTAACAAGGAGGTTTCATACCGTAGATAATTGCGTATCCAGTTTAATTGAAGGATTAACAAGGAGGTTCATAACGTAAGTAGTTGCGTATCCAGGTAAATTGAATGATTAACAAGGATGGTTCGTAACGTAGGTAGTTGCGTATCCAGGTTAATTGAAGGATTACCAAGGAGGGTTCGTAACGTAGGTAATTGCGTATCCAGGTTAATTGAAGGATTAACAAGGAGGTTTCATACCGTAAGTAGTTGCGTATCCAGGTTAATTGAATGATTAACAAGGAGGTTTCATACCGTAGATAATTGCGTATCCAGTTTAATTGAAGGATTAACAAGGAGGTTCATAACGTAAGTAGTTGCGTATCCAGGTAAATTGAATGATTAACAAGGATGGTTCGTAACGTAGGTAGTTGCGTATCCAGGTTAATTGAAGGATTACCAAGGAGGGTTCGTAACGTAGGTAGTTGCGTATCCAGGTTAATTGAATAAATAACAAGGAGGGTTCGTAGATTAGGCGTATCCAGGTTAATTGAAAGATTAACAAGGATTAACAAGAAGGGTTCATACCGTAGGTAGTTGCGTATCCAGGTAAATTGAATGATTAGCTAGGATAGTTCATACCGTAGGTAGTTGCGTATCCAAATTAATTGAATGATTAGCAAGGATAGTTCATACCGTAGGTAGTTGCGTATCCAAGTTAATTGAAAGATTAACAAGGATGGTTCATACCGTAGGTAGTTGCGTATCCAGGTAAATTGAATGATTAGCTAGGATAGTTCATACCGTAGGTAGTTGCGTATCCAGGTAAATTGAATGATTAGCAAGGATAGTTCATACCGTAGGTAGTTGCGTATCCAAGTTAATTGAATGATTAGCAAGGATAGTTCATACCGTAGGTAGTTGCGTATCCAAGTTAATTAAATGATTAGCAAGGATAGTTCATACCGTAGGTAGTTGCGTATCCAAGTTTATTGAAAGATTAACAAGGATGGTTCATACCGTAGGTAATTGCGTATCCAGGTTAATTGAAGGATTAACAAGGATTAACCAGGAGGGTTCATACCATAGGTAGTTGTGTATCCAGGTAAATTGAATGATTAACAAGGATTAACAAGGAGGGTTCATACCATAGGTAGTTGTGTATCCAGGTAAATTGAATGATTAACAAGGATTAACCAGGAGGGTTCATACCATAGGTAGTTGTGTATCCAGGTAAATTGAATGATTAACAAGGATTAACAAGGAGGGTTCATACCGTAAGTAGTTGCACAGATCATTTGGGTCTTTGCTACTCGCTAAAACGTTTGTAAATGACGCGGATTTTCAGATCACGAAGGAAACTGCAAATAGAATCCTAACTTATTTGCAAGTGTTGCAAAGCTGCTTTGCATAAGGTTTTTTTGCAAATCTTGTGGTTAAATATGTTGTCGTACACCTGCCATTAACGTACCCTTTCCCATATGCAGACATTTACTTAATACATCCGCCGCAGATAACTTTTGAAAACATTGTGGCATTAAGAGAACGTGCAAGGATGAGTTAATTGTTTGAACAAACTCGAAAGTATCCTGAGCAAATGAGAGGTCTTTTTTTGTTTTAATTTTAACCATGTTTTTATTTTCATTGATAATCGATTACATCAAAGGCAGACTAAAGTAATGATAGGTTGTTGTGCATGATGTTGTGAAAACAATGCACTTTATTTGTACGTAAAGGCCACTGGCCCATCACCCATCATCTACTGCCTAAATAAGTATACAGAGCTGTCATATAACACACAGTTTTAGGAATATATATTAAATGTTAAATGTTTAAAATATTTAGTCGAGTCTTGGTCACATATAACTGGGTAAAGTACTGTTCTTGGCTACTTTGAGACTCTTTCATTTTCACGACTGCTGAAGTGAAGTTTCCTTATGGTCAATTCATCGGCACTGCTCACTAATGAAAGAAAGCTATAATAATTTGACCTTCAAAGATACAACGAATACAAAAGAAACACGTGCCCATACATCTGAATATTGAAAGCATATAACATATATAGCATATACCCGATATTTGTCTTAAATACAATAAATATTAAATGATGCAGACAATAAATACAACTGTTACCTTCTCTGTCCATTCCAATATGACTCTCAAGTTCAAAACAAAATGTGTGGCTAGACCATCTGAAAGACTTTACGACTTGTTTCCTTAGAAAGAATGGTAAGTTTATAGTTAAATATTTTGTCTGGATTTAACATACTTTAAAAATGGTTGTAAGTAGTCTCCCAGTCGTTGTTTAAATGCCGTTTAAAAGCCGCTCTCAATGGTGTTCCATTGTATCCTGGCGCATCCAGGGTAACTGACGCTTCAAACATGTACATTTTGCTTGACATCGATGCATCCACACAGGATTAAACGCCAAAGAGGATCTCCCTACTGGAGTCAACCTGTTTTACAATATTGAGAGGGTAACCACAGGCCTAAGCGCCAAAGAGGGTTCCGACTATTCAAAAGTTATATAGAGAGGGTCCCCCTACTCGAGTCTACCTAGTTTAAATGTATTGGTGATAACCCGCTCTTTAATAGTCCAGTCAGTAAGTGGGGAAAATAGGCTCAATGTCAAACTAATTGCAACAGAAATAATATTATTGTTTTTTGATAGTTTGATACCTATAACATCACTGGTAAAAAATCTACAAAAATATACATAGCGGAAATTGGTATATTTCCCATATTTATATGATAACCCAAAAGGTAGAAAACACCAGAGAACACATAGTTGTTTATAAATATGTCTCGGAAAAAACACCAACTGTTTTCAACGTTTTTTCTAAGTATCTATGCAAGGAACACATTTAAGCGGACATTGTACCTTAGTTTTAACATATATCGCACACAAATTTAATCTGAATATAAAATGTACTTATAAAAATGTTTTTACCAACTTTGTATTAATTTATAGACATTTGGGAGCATACTTCGAGGTATATCTTACCCCCACCCACTTGCGCAAGCAGGCATACACATAACACTAAACAGTGCCATAAAGTAACTTAAATACACAAGCAATCAATCGATGTGAGCAAGGCATGTGCAGAAGACTTCTTCAACAAACAGGCCGTCTAATGCACACCTGAAGACAAATATTAAAAACATTGTAGAAAAAGAGGGCATTGCTCTTACAAAGCATACCTTTTCAACGCTGTTTAACATTTTGTTCCGGATTTTAATTATTTTGCTTACTCAATAGCTATTCAAGGATTGGTTTAAATGTCTCAGAAATATATATGCTTTGAAGCCCGTAATGAAAAAAAATAAAAACATTACTGATAAAAGGAGCAATCTCCCCTTTACCTACACAGTTTTCAACACTGTATATAAATAGTTCTTCAACATTTCCAAATATAACATTTTGCTTCATAATGTTATCAAAGATAATGAATTTAAATCAGCATATCTGGGAAAGACAATATACTGCAAGATTAAGTATACAGCGAGTTATACTTATTACCATAAGAACTTACAGAATAACCTCTTATATAACTACAATGATAGATATGTGAGAAATGGTTAAAACATGTGCCATTAAGTCTAAATATGAATTTTGTTTGTGCCCTACAATGGGGATTTAAAGAAGATAGCATTATCTATATTTTTAAAAGTATGAAAGGCATCTATTTTTTCATCTCACATACAAGTAAGGAGAAGTTCATTTTTTAAGCTCTATCATAGCAAAAGGGGTCTTGTTGCTTCTGTATTGTATTGTATGTTGGTATCACATCAAGGTAAAAGAGCTGGGCAGCACCTCATATTTGTCATAGAAATATACAGTTCCCCCTCCCCAGATTAACACCATACAGAGGCAAGTTAACCGTTTCCCACAACAAATCTGCAGCAGACAACTTTGAAAGTATCTAGGACAATTCTAAAAGCTCTATAAATTTAGGTATAATTACTGAAAAGAGTTGAAAACACGGTGGCAAAAGGGAAAACTGCTCGTTGTTTTGAGAGGCTACTTTGATGAGCTTATAATTGCTCATCTTGATGAAGCAGAACATGAAGGACTCGGATGAAAATGTGAAAAAGAATAGTCCAGCCTATCAGAGCTCTAGATTACGCTTGTACAATGTATTTCACTATCCAATCTCCTTTGACGAGCCGCAAACCATATGTTGTGGGTATTAAACAAATTCGTCTCATTAAGATAATTATTTTGAGTACCCACGACAAAGAGTTATGTATCTTAAGCCAAAACAATGATATTCTTGCAAAAAGACCTGTTTACTCCTTTTTAACCTTTTCCCACATATATACACATTCTGACGCCTCTGCAGCAGGAGACGACTTTTGAAAACATTGTGGCAAAAGATGAAATTGCTTAAAACTTCTTTCAGAAATCATAAATTAATTTATAGAGATATCCGTACTTTTGTCTAGATGTCAAGTCGTCTGCAGCAGATTTCTTGTATGTGGAAAGGGTTAATATCTAGTTCTCTGTGCTGATTCTTGGATTGTCACAGATGCAAGATTTAGAGCCCTTTCACAGCAGACTCGACTCTTTTTTATTTACAATTACTGGTGAATACTTTATAATTGAATTGAAATATCTGTTTTGTCAATTTTTTACTATCCTTTGCTCGATAATGTTTAACCCTTACCTACATACAACAAATCTGCAGCAAACGATTTTGAAAACATCTAAGTTAAGTGTGGAACATCGCTATAAATGCAAGTCAAATATTCAACGGAAATGAAAACATTGTGGCATAATGAGAACTTGCTCACTATGTGCAATATCTTCTTTTGCCGGAGGGTTTTCACATTTTGTTTCTCAAATGCATCTGCATGTTGGAAAAGGTTAAACATTTTTTCAACAAATATTGGCTCAGACATGCATGATTAGTTGGTAAAGACCAATGGTTGTTCCAAGATTGCATGGACTTTTGAAAACATTGTTGCAAAACGAGAAATTGCTCGTATCCTTTTGCCTTGATGTTTCAAAATTATATATTCAATAACTGTACTTTTATTTATAGAGATGTTCCATATATTTGCCTTTATGAGTGGGCGTTCCAACCTTTGGGAAAGGACACCTAGCGTGTTCTCGAGTAGCGTCCTTTTCAATGATTTTTAGACGCTCATTATTTGTTTTGCTATCAATTTCAAGTTTAGCCTTCTATGATTATAAATAACAAGTGTCAAAGTAAATAATACAACCGTGACATTGCAGGGAGTGAAAAAAACTAG
This sequence comes from Serripes groenlandicus, assembly GCA_031761405.1. Lineage (NCBI taxonomy): Eukaryota > Metazoa > Mollusca > Bivalvia > Cardiida > Cardiidae > Serripes > Serripes groenlandicus. Next base: position 57,453,173 of record JASEVX010000001.1, read on the forward strand.
CGGATCATAAATTAGAGAGGGAATTCATTATTATCTAACGAAATCTCTGAAAAGAATTTAAATGGGAACGACCTTGAGAGTCGTAAAATAACTAATGCCCCTGTATACATATATAGAAAAAAGGGTTATACAAGGTTAACATATAAATGACTAATAAACTGATCAATCAAAGAAAGTACAATGCACGAAAAAAGTCAACCCTTTCCCACTAACAGCAAATCTGCAGCCGACGGCTTTGAAAACATCTTCGCAAAAGTATGGACACTTTCTATGAATGAAAGTAGTTATTTAACAGAGTTGAAAACAATGTGGGAAAAGGAAAAAATACTTGTTTTAAGTAATGTCGTCTATTGCAATGCGATGTGTCAGAAAGCAGCTGTATGTGGGACATTCAAGAGTTAACTTGATACATTTCTAAGTACATGTAATGTTGTTTAGAAAAGATGGGTTAAATAGTAACTGTTATCATTTCCCACATCGCAACCAATCTGTAACAGACACCTATGAAAACATCTGGTCAAGAATTTGCAAAATCTCTTAAGAAAAAGTGAAATTATGAGTAATTTTTTTTTTGTAACAATGTGTTCAAAACTCGTATTTCAACTATTGAATTATTTGTACTTTCATAATTACATAGAGAATTTTCGTATTTCTTGCCTAGATGTTTTCAAAGTCGTCTGCTGCAAATTTGGTGTACGTGGGAATGGGTTAACTTTAGGGACTGATTCCTAACTATTCTCTTTGCAGCATAGAGTTGTGGGGACACATAACATCAATGTCAGGATGACGGTATCGGCGAATTACGAAGGCAGCGACACGCCGTGAACTTGAAATACTGTTGTAATAAAAATAAAAGGGTTTCAAACAAAAGTTGCAATCTTGGGTGTTAACCCTTTTCCACGTCAACAAATCTGTAGCAGAAAACTAAAGGATAAACAAGGAATGACCGGAAATATGTGGACAGCATTAATCCTTTACCTGCTAGGATATAGATAGTTCTGCTTTGACAACAAATGAGGAAAATAGTTAACCTCCAAAACATAACATGTTTTGCTAAAATAGACAGTTGAACAACATATAAGAATATGACAAATTGCTCTCTTTGAACAATGTCTGATATACATATATTCCTATCATTTTGTCAAAAGCCGTTTGCAGCTGCGTTTTCAAAAGTCATCTATTCGGTAAAGGATTGAAGACATGAACACTTTCTATCAAAACCTACAATTATACACAGTTTGCTTAATCATTCTTTACATATGTTCATCCACCTGTATGTCTTCGGGTACATCTACAATTGAAACGTTTTTACATTGAATACCACGACATTCTCTGCAGGTAACTGAACACTCAAGTCCGTGTTTTCTACATGTACATTTTTTTGAGTCACATTTGATAACTTTCAATAAGTTTTCTGGTGCAGGTGCTAAATCAGTTTAAAATGGAAAGAGTTTATTGATTTTTGTTCCATACCAACCCCATTTAGTAGGCAATAAGTCAGTGTCGTCATTTGTACAGCATTGGACTTGGTAATACATTCTCATGGAATGGTATTTTGCTGCTGCAAATGTTGGAGGAAAATAATGAACCTGAACACATGTTACGCCTAGTGTTACTTTCCTTGCAAACTTCCTTAACTTCAGTAAGTATAATCCTTCTGATTCATTACCACCTGAAAGAGCAATCATTGCTTTTTCACCAGCTCTTAGAATTTCAGTGTCCTAAATTCCTGAACATCTACTGATCTGCTGCTTTGATCCGGATACAAGTAGTTTGTTAGAGTGTTCTTAATTTGCATATTAGCAGACTAATATCAACAGATAAGTGTCTTCACCTACCAGTACAGTTTTGCTTTTCTTTGCATTGCAATGGTTGTTTTATCAATCATTACATCTGCATCATCTCTGGCATTTAAGATAAGGTAATTGACACTTAATCTGGTTCCATGCATGTTAATAAATTGTTGTTTATTTTCTGGGTTTTATAGGATTTTGTCCGTCTTTACTTTTAAAGGAGTACTTTCTTTGAAATGAACATTTGTGCCAAATATACCATGTGAACGTCTAATATGTGCTATATCTTTTATTGACGGCCCAGGCATATACCCATCGAAAACAATCACAGGACTTTTGTATTGCTTAGACATATGATCCATATAAACATGACATATTTCGGCAAATGTAGAGCCATGTGCCCATGGGAGTCTATGAAACAGTGAGCCATCATCCTAAACATGACAAACCTGGTCTGTGAAATCTTCTCCTTTGCAATCTTCGAGAGATCATATTGCATTCGCAAGGCTAGATTGTTGAGGTTGTCTTGGAAAGCCAGATGAATTCATATTCAAACACATGTGATATTTCATCTCCAAGTCTGTTGCTGCTGTGATAAGTGTCTGAAAAAGAAGCTGTGGGTCCATGGTTGCAGGCCCAATCATCCGATCGTTTGATGCACAATTGTTCTATACTTTTTTTGAAAATCTAATGTGCGCACAGCATAACCAGCATGACTCCTTTTATGTTCGTGTATCTTTGCTGTTTGTCGACAACACAAACATTTGTCTTTAAAGCTAAAGGAATCACTGCCAGATCTGAGAACTCTTAATTCATTTGATTCTTCATTTTTAGAAGTTTTGTCAGCTTTAATACATTTAATATTGCAGTACCGTTTCCGACATTCTACGTGCACAAATTGTCGAGGAAACGAAATTAAACTGTTTCCTCAACTAATACTGGCTTCATTTACACTAATGCATCCTTTTTTACTAAGTTTTGCTTTTTGGGAAGCATTTTGTCCATACAAATGATACAGGTATTGTTTGTCATCTGAAAAAGTAAAGAAACCTCAACGAAACAATTTTCTGAATATTTAAGTTTACTCAATGATCATTATTTTGATGGTTTAAATATTTGAATAGAATATTAGTCTACATAATTCTTTACATTAACCCTTTCCCTCGTATAGACGCTTTTTCAAATATATTCAATGATATAACTTTGATTTATAGACTTTCTATAGTTTTTGCTTAAATGTATTCAAAGTTATCTTGCAGATTTATTGTATGTGGGAAAGGGTTAAATAGTATTTATTTGCTTGATGTTTATGCCGCGTTGTGCAGTATTATTTCCGTCTTGTAATGGTGTTTCATTGAAATAAAATAGTATGTTAATATAGAATATATCCACATATCATGATATAACTCAGGATCGAACCCGAATCTTTCGCTTCAGAGGTGAAAGCTCTAACCACTACCCACAGACAGATGGACAAACAGACAGATACACAACATATTAATTATTCTCAAGTTTCATTATCGCAAGGCAGATTACGCAACAATATGTTACATGTGTGGTGTAATGGTAGAGTGTATGCCCCAGGTTCGGGAGGTCGCCGGTTCAATCCCCGGCCGTGTCATACCAAATACTTTATAAATGGTAATGATGTCTTTCCCTCCTTGGCACTCAGGCTTGTGCGCTATTAGGAATCATTGTTGAACGTTACGTAAAACACCTTCACAAACAAACAAATATATGTATTGTGATTAGTAATTTTGCTATGAATGTTCTTCGCACATGAGCATACATATGTATGTGTTTTGTGTGTTTTAGAGACATTCTTATAACTATTATAAAACTATACAGATACACATTAAATATCATTTATATTTAATAACACAGTTAAGAATGTAACAGTATTCATGGAAACCCATTGAATACTCCTATATTATAATCACATTCGACACTTTTAAAAGTATCCAATGTACCATTGACAAGAATATTAATATTTCCTCCAGCAATTATTGTGAAAAAAATATAAACACTTACTTCATATCATTGATAGTTTTGTGTTTATCTGTTGAAATTTGTTTGCTACGGAATACCGTTACGTCCATTGCATATGAATGTGTTGATCTGAAACGCGATACTCGACAGTACGATGATGATAACGCGACAGTACGATACTACGATATTACGATGGTGAAAACGCGACAGTACGATGGTGAAACACGATAATACGACAGTACAATGATGATAATGCAATATACTATCGTGTTTTCACCATCGTACTGTCGCGTTTTCACCATCGTAACATCGTACGATGATGATAACACGACAGTGCGATGATGATAACGCGACAGTACGATGATGATAATGCGACAGTACGATATTACGATATTACGATGATGATAACACGACAGTGCGATGATGATAACGCGACAGTACGATGATGATAATGCGACAGTACGATATTACGATATTACGATGATGATAATGCGACAGTACGATACTACGATATTACGATGGTGAAAACGCGACAGTACGATGGTGAAAACACGATAGTATATCGCATTATCATCATCGTACTGTCGTATTATCGCGTTTTAACCATCGTACTGTCGCGTTTTCATCATCGTACTGTCGCGTTTTCACCATCGTAATATCGTAGTATCGTACCGTCGCGTTATCATCATCGTACTGTCGTGTTATCATCATCGTACTGTCGAGTATCGCGTTTCGGATCAACACATTCATAGGCGATGGCCCTAATGGTATTCCGTAGTTTGCAGACTAATCCATCTTGGGTTATCTAGCCGCTTGGATCAAAGTGTTGAAAGTCATACTTACCCCTCTGATTTTAATCATTTCTAAAGGTAAAATGCTATCTTTGAAGTATTAAAATGCTGCTTTGATGTTATTAAAACAAAAACTATTGATTTTGAGATCCTTTAAAACAAAAATCTATTTTAATGATTTGATCCATTGAAAATCAGTCGACCTATTTTAAATGTCTTAGTGATACCCCGTTCTCTAGGCGTCACAGAGGTTTACCATAACTTGAGTCTACCTAGTTTAAATGTCTTGGTGATACCCCGCTCTCTAAGCGCCATAGAGGGTCACTCAACTTGAGTTTACCTACTATTAAAGGTCTCGATTCGAACTATTTAACCACCATTCCAACGTATCTGTTGGAATGATAACTTTGATAGAGTTAACCTTTTATTATTTAACAAAGTGCATCATCATAGACCTAAGCCCCAAAAAGGGTAACCCCTTTTTGCATGGAGTCTACCTATTTTTTATCATTTAAGGGAATCGCCGCTCTCGAGTCAAACTATATAACAACCATTCCAGCGTGTCCGTTTTAATGATAAGTGTTATTGTAATGAACCCTTTATCACTTTAACACTATGCATCATTCTCTTACAGACGATATATGCTGATTTTGCTGCAGGTTACATTTGAAAGCATCGTAACAAAAGAAGAAATTGTACATAATGAACAATTTCTCCATTTTCCACAATGCTTCAACTCTACTAAAAAGTTATACTTTCATATATAGAGATTTTTGAAAAGTTTGCCAAGATGATTTTTAATCGTATGCTACATATTTGTCGTCTATGGGAAAGGGTGAAAACCTTTCGGAAATACAACAAATCTTTATAAAGCAGACCACTTTGAAAACATATAAATACATATATGACAACTCTCTATAAACGACAGCATGACTTTTAAAAAGTTGAAAACATTGTGGCAAAATGAGGAATTGTCCGTTGTGACCAAAAGTCGACGATTGTTGTTGACATGTTAAAATCGTGTGGGAAAGGGTTTATATCACGACAGACTGTCAATGAAATTTGAAAATCTCATGAACGGTATATCAGGTAATTATAGCCAAGTTTACATCTATAAATACACACGTTTTACCCAATAACATTTAAATACATCAATGTTTTGATACCTGGGTATGGACAAAAGCGAACAAAGCAAATAAAGAGTACTACAATTCATATGGTTGAAGGGACAAAAAGTTCTGTTTTGACAAACACTATTTACGTTTTACTTAAACATTTTTTTTAATGTACACTTTGTTTCAATAGAAAGATTCGGGTCTGGTCTACCGAAATAGTGAAAGAAACCTAATTGTCAAATTTCTGTTTTAATGAGTGTAATTACTGAATAGAGTTGAACACAATGTATCAAAATGCGAAGTTGCTCATTATGAGCAATGTTTCCATTTGAATCAATGTTTCCAGAGGCGTCAGAAAGTGTCTGTATGTGTGTTAGGGTAAGGAATACCAACCATGTATAAGGCATACAATTACGAACAGAGAGCCACGCCACACATTAACTGACCTTCTGGAATATACGACCAGTGAAGACCCAGAGAAACCTATATACGCAAGACGATCTAGCTGTAAACTGTAAAACATAACAGAGAGCCACACCACACGTTAACCGACCTTCTAGAATATAAGACCCGTTAAGATCCAGAGTAACCTATATAGGCAAGACGATCTAGCTGTAAAACATAACAGAGAGCCACGTCACACATTAACCGACCTTCTGGAATATACGACCAGTGAAGATCCAGAGTAACCTATACACGCAAAACGATCTAGCTGTAAAACATAACAGAGAGCCACATCACACATTAACCGACCTTCTGGAATATACGCCCAGTGAAGATCCAGAGTAACATATACACGCAAAACGATCTAGCTGTAAAACATAACAGAGAGCCACGTCACACATTAACCGACCTTCTGAAATATACGACCAGTAAAGATCCAGAGTAACCTATATGCCCAAGACGATCGAGCTGTAAAACATAAGAGAGAGCCACGCTACACATTAACCGACCTTCTGGAATATACGACCAGTGAAGATCCAGAGTAACCTATATACGCAATAAGATCTAGCTGTAAAACATAAGAGAGCCACGTCACACATTACCTCCCTTCTGGAATATACGACCAGTGAAGATCCAGAGTAACCTATATACGCATCCGCAAGACGATCTAGTTGTAAAACATAACAGAGAGCCACGTCACACATTAACCGACCTTCTGGAATATACGACCAGTGAAGATCCAGAGTAACCTATATGCCCAAGACGATCTAGTTGTTAAATATAACAGAGAGCCGCGTCACACATTAACCGACCTTCGGGAATATACGACCAGTGAAGATCCAGAGTAACCTATATACCCAAGACGATCTAGTTGTAACATAACAGAGAGCCGCGTCACACATTAACCGACCTTCGGGAATATACGACCAGTGAAGATCCAGAGTAACCTATATACGCATCCGCAAGACTATCTAGCTGTCAAACACTTAAAGGGAGGTAATACAGTGTTACCTTGCATAAACTAAACGTACATCGTTATCTTTCTTAGTGATCATTATGCGGTCAAGAAAAAGGTGTTTGACAATCTTATTATTTAAAACTGGATACAGCGCTGAACAAGAACGCAAACCTCCGAGAATAAAGACCATCAATATGTTAATAACGATCAAAACATAACTGAAACTGTAGACACTTTTACTTATTTTTTCTATTTTGTATTACATTATAGATTTGTACGTAAAACTATCAGATGCAAACGCATCTTCTAGACTCATGTAGACGCATCTGTAGCAGATGACTTTTGAAACGTTGTGAGAAAAAAGAGGAACTGTCATTAATGAGCAATTTCTCCTTTTGCAACATTGTTTTCATTTTCATTCAATAATAATACTTCAATTGACTGAAAGTTTCAAAAGTATGGCGTAGATGTTTTCGACGTCTGCTGCATATTTTTCAGGTTTATCCTGGCGTTTCAGTGTAACTTTAGTTACAAGTACTTCTGGTCTATTTATCCTGATACCGGTTAGTCAGACGTAATGCTAATCGCACAATCCGGAGTGCCAAGGAGGGAAAGCCATCACTACCGATTTTAAAATATTTCAAACAAAACAAAACTAATCCGCGCCAACAGATCTTTCTTTTCCAGAATCAAGTCATCTTAACCTCACCTGTCTTGGGTATTTAACCTTTTATTATATTCACGAATAGCTTATTTCTATACAATAACTGTTTGCGTATGGCATCAATGATACTGACCTTGAATACAATCGTATGTAAATCGCATGTAATTCTTGTAATTGAATAGTTGTTTCAGCTTGTGATTTTAGACCTCTTGATGAAGTGGTTCCTGGTCTTGAATCAGTTTGTGAAATAAGTACTATCTTGATGGGGTAGTCGTTAGAGTGACCGCCTCGAGAATGATGTCAACAACATGAAGTATGTGATGGGTAAAGATCGGAACTCTTATGCAAATGGTTCCTGGTTTGAATCAGTGTGTGAAATAAGTACTTTCTCGTTGGGGTAGTGTTTAGAGTGCCCACCTCGAGAGCGATGACTAAACAGAGTATATATGTAGTGATGAACCCTAGTCTCTAATTCAAACTGTTCCTGATACGAATAAGTATTAAAGTAGTGTCAGCCGTGGGTTTTTGTTAGCGGTTATAACTCGGGTAACGAGTTGTCCATTACCCACTAGTATTAGTAATAAGGAACATGGACACAACGTTGTTGTAATCAACTACTTCTTATTTAGAGTATACGACGACAGGCTTTTACGGGAGTTGTGTAAAGACATGTCATGTATTCAAGAGAGTACATTTGAACAATAGAATATATCAAAATTGTAAGCATACACTGTTTATTAAGCATTATTCAGTAGTACATGTATCTTAAATCTAACAAGAACATATTACACAATTAAATAACACATCCTAATGCGAATCAGTATAAGAGTCATGTCAGCCGTGGGTTTTTGTAAGCGGTTATAACTCGGGGAACGAGTTGTCCATTTCACAGACTAGGATTCATAAATTGCCTTAATAAGGAATATGGACACAACGTTGTTTTAATCAACTACTCCTTATTTAAAGTATACGACGACAGGCTTTTACGGGAATTGTGTAAATACAACCAGAGACATGTCATGTCTTCAAAAAAGTACATTCGAAAAATAAAGTATATCAAAATTGTAAGCATATACTCTTTATTAAGTATTGTTCAGTAGTACATGTATCAAAAATATACACAATTATATAACACAAACTATGTAAGGGATATAACAAAACACAGACAATAAAAACAAAGTATACTCCTATATATAGGTTTAACGGGGTAAGTTTCTGTGTAATGAACTAACAAACACCTACAGTTTTAAAAGCGACCAGTAAGGATTCAGATGAGCATGTTAATACATGTTAAATTCCAAATTGATTGTACTGTAGGTATACATATGCATACATATGTCTTGTGGTGTTGGTTTCTATGTAATGAACAAATACAATCTTAAAACACCTAAAAACTTAAAAGCGAACAATGAGGAGCCAGACGAGCCTGTTAATACATGTACTTATGTATGTATGTTAAAGTCCAAATTGTTTGTACTGTATATATACATGCATATGTGTTATGATGTTAGATTCTGTATAATCTATTAACAAACAAACATCTTGGCTTAAAAGCGAACCGTGAGGACTCAGATGAGCCTGTTAATACCTGGATACGTGTTCAAGTCCTTAAATTGTTCTTTGTGTATTCAAGTGAGGTATGGGATTATTTTCTGTGAAATGAACTAACACACATATCCTGGCTTAAAATCGAACAGTGAGTTCTCAGCTTGTTAATACTTGGATACTTGTTTAAGTCATAATTGGTCTTACTGCATTTATATACGGTGTTGGGGTTAATATCTTTAACAAGAGCTGTCGGAGGACAGCATACTCGACTATTCCACCGCTTATTTGATTACTGAAATAATGGATTCTAATGTAGTTGCATGCTAAACATTAACCACAATGTCTTAAAGGGTAATAATTTGCATTATATGCAGGATAGAGTTATTTAACTTGATTATTTTCATAGGTGTGATGGTTGGGAAGGGTTGTATAACGTTTCAATGGAATGCATCAAGTAGTTACTAAGATATGGACTCTTAATGTAGTTGCACGCAAACCTTTAACCATTGGGCAACAATTTGCACCATATGCAACTAGTTCAAAGTTATTGCAAAAAATAGTGTTTTTTTCGTTAAAGGTCAAGGTGACCTTGACATTTGACCTTATGATCCCATGACCTGTTTGAGTCAAGTGCTGATCATGACCATTACCCAAACTAAGTTTCATGGTTATAGGCCTAAGCAATCAGTAGTTTTAAAGCAAGGAATGTTTCTGTATTGAAGGTCACAGTGAACTTGACCTTTGACCTATTGACTCCAAACTCTCTAGGCATCACCAACTTGCTATGAGCATAGGCCTAGGCGTATGTAAGTTATAAGGGTAAATGCTAGCTTTCACAAAAACTTTAAACATTAACTGTTTCTTTACAGAAAGGTCAAAATGAGCTTGACCTTTGACCTAGGAACTCCAAACTCTCTAGGCAAACCCAACGTGAAGATGACAGGCCTAAGTGTATGTTAGTTATAAGGGTAAATGCTAGCTTGCACGAAAACTTTAACCATGAACTGTTTCCATATAGAAGGTTACAGTGACCTTGACATTTGACCTATTGACTCCAAAGTTTATAGGCATCACTAACTTGCTATGAAGAATGTCCATACAAAGTTTAAAGACCATAGGTCTAGGCGTATGCTAGTTATAAGTGTAAATGCTAGCTTACATACACACTTTAACCATGAACTGTTTCTATATAAAAAGTTACAGTGACCTTGACCTTTGACCTTTGACCTACTGACTCCAAACTGTGTAGGCATCATCAACTTGAAGATCATTGGCCTAGGCGTATGTAAATTATAGGGGTAAATGCTAGCTTGCACAAAAACTTTAACCAACGCCGACGCCGACGCCGGGGGGACTACAATAGCTCCCCTTATTCTTCGAATAGTCGAGCTAAAAATGAACTAACCAATTTGTCTTTTCTTTCAAGCCTACAGTGAGGGCTTAAACGAGCATATTATTATGTATAGTCATATCACTGTTTACGGTCGTATACAATCGAGAAAGCATGTCCTTCTTGACACACCCACTGTACATATATTCATGAAGGTATCATTTCCACTTACGTTATGTCTTGATACACCAACTAATAAGATTCCCAACACAGGATATTAGGCCTTCTGACATTTGCGACCAGTTTTCTTTAAGATCAAACCGTACATTTATACAGCGCGGTCATTTTTTTTTATTTCATACCGTATGCAACTGCAATGATCTATTGATTAGATGGCAAACCGTGTAGATCTTGATCAGACTGATCGAAACTCGAAATTTTATCCGTGACTTGTCTAATTGTACGCTAGCAGAGAATGTCGTGGTTGGTGTGTGATGAGACTACACGTCGATAAGGCTCATCTAAATCGTCACTGTTTTATGTGCGACACAACCAACTTCTTGCTGAAGCGGCACAAATCTTTAACAATTTGAACAATTAATTATACTCATTCAAATATAAAAGTAAAAGATATTGGTTAATACAAATATAGTAAAATAAAAATTACAAGCAATTGCTTGCAGTAAAATGACAGTATTTGATATACAAAACTAATTTTACAGTATTAACTACATAAATGCATTAACACATAGATATTGTTAAATATAAATATTTTAAGTTATTTCATTTAAAAAGAATAAGATATAATTTTACAAAACTAATGTGCAGATTTAACTTGATTCTTATCGTTTTACCACGATATTTATTGACTTCTAAACAAATAAAACAAATAGTCTACAGGCACAGGATTCTAGTTTGTAAAAAGAAATGCACGTTGTGATAAGTAAAGATCCAGATCAGCATTAACCAATTTACAATCCGATCAGGATCTTCCCCCATCGGCTATCTAGTCAAACACACCGCCAAAATCACATCAGAAGAAGGAAAAAAACAGAAAAAAGATCCCATGAACAAAATTTCCCATTACATTTTAACTAAGAGAACAAATTACGCCGAATATACAAATACAAGAAGTATACATAGTTTGATCTTAACTACCAATATTTTTCAAAACGAATGAATACCGACTTTCGTGTCACGCGTCTAAGATTTTGACTTACTCTATTACACATTTTAGACATTATTACGGGGCCTGCTATTATCTAGCTAATCTTCCATGTGCAAATTGGAATTCTCAACAATGTTGGAAAAGAAGGCTATTCAAATTATGGTAAATTTCTACTTTTCCGTAATTATTTCAATTGTACTGAAAACACTTTTGTTTTTAATTTTCTAAGCTTTGTACTTAGTACATAGGCAAAAAGGATACGACTTTTCTGCGAAATCCTCGGCATGTTATAATACATTATACAATGTCTATCCGGGACACTCATGAGTTTATCTAGTACTGAATAGGATGAAATTTTGAGCAGTTTTAGTTTTAAGTAAACCAACCATTAGGCAACCATCACTGGATCTGTACGATATACACCCTGGGTAGTGTATCCCGTCCTTCTCTGACAACAATATCTTCTCTTGTCTACCATCATCTCGGATCATATGTACATTGTGAGAATCCAATCCACACACTAACAGGTTATCTTCTCCATCCACATACATTCCGCCGGGTGACTTCAAATCTGTATCAGAGTACCGGAATATCAGGTGACCTTGATTGTTCAAACATGTTACAGTGTTAGTTTCCGAATCAGAAACAAATATCTTACTGCCGTATCTGTTAACTTTAACAGAACCAGGGTTTGTAAATATATATTTACCGTTATCCACGCCCAACCTTCTCTGTACTATACCGTCCATGTTGAGTACTCGTACTTCACCATTACCAGGACGATCATGGCAGGTAACGTAGATCTCGTCACCATAAACATCTACACCGATACAGTTTCTATCTATCTTCAATGTTTTCTTCACCTTCATCCCCGGGAATATTGTAACCCGCTGGAGTTGTTTGAGGTTACCTTGTGTAACTATGACGTCAGTGTCATTGATAGTAGACACGTCCATTGATTTAACGGATAACTGGGCTTTTAAAAGGAAGTTTTCATCAAACAATTTAAGACAATAGTTATTACATGCGAGTACAATATGCCCGTCAGACATAAATGTGCATCCCCAAACTGCATCTGACGACACATTTTCGACCCCTTTTTTTTTCACAGACATGTTCAGTATAGATGTCTGATTTGAACCGGAATCAATCGGTCGGTTGTTAGCGACAGTGCCCAGTGATTGTGACTGCTGGATCAGGTCAGATAAAACGCCATTGGGTTGAAAACGAATCTTTATTGGGTAAATTTCTTTCTGGATTTCATCAATGATAACACCGTATTCATCTGCACGTGAAGACGCTTTCTTCAACCCGACAAACATGACGTCATTTTCCCGCGATTTCTCACATTCCGACAAAGATTTGTCTAGATCCCCGATTTGGTGTAAAATGTCATCGGCTAACGTGACGTGACCGTCGATCTCTCTTTTCAACGTTTCTTCAATTTGTCGGATTTCGGAAGTCATTTTATTTTCAAGTTTATCCAGCTGGTCATTAATATTCTTGCGGAATTGTTGCATGTCGCTGAGGCTCTTCTGTATCTGAGACATCACGGTTGAGTTATTAGTCCGGAGGCTAACAGCCCATTTTTGTAGGAATCGTGCATTTTGTGATACAAGTATGGGATTTGGCACAGAGTTACAATGACCCATTACGGCTTATTTAAGAATGGGACCCCAACTGGATTTTGCCAATTGCGGCTGTGGCGGCCATCTTTCAAAATGGCCGCCATGATGTTTTCAATTGTGTTATTTCTTCATCAAAAATAATTTTCGAAGTTTTTGTTCCTATAGTAATGTTTTTTTTTATCAAGGAATATCAAAATGACATCAGTTGCAACCAAAAAAAAATGTCGACCATTTTGTTTTTCAAAATGGCCGCCATTTTGGGTTAAAATGTAAAGTTTTCTCAATTTATTTTGTGAAAAAATGATAGCAACATTATTTTTCATATTACACGGTTTTATTCATTACAAAAAAAACTTTCACATAGTCCCAGTGCCAAATGAGCTTATGCCGTTTGCAGAACAAAATAAACTAAAGAGAAATCATGTACAGTACTGTCCATGTACTGTATCAAGATTACATATAATAATTATATCTGACCAGGATAACGTTACAGGCATCCGCCACACTTGTACATGGCTAGTTCGCTTTTCGGCATTTGCAACTTCCCTTACATCCCTTACATCCCTTGCTGCACCTGCATTTGATGACAACACGACATGCTCTACCAGCAGAGAGTCGGGAGAGTCATCCATTTGATGCTCCATTGTGCAGCGGATGAGTCCCAAATCCAACCGAAGTCTGATAGACTGGGCAAACGTAGGAATTTTATAATCGATTGACCCCATGTGTGACCTGCCGCATACCCTGCTCTTTACTAATGCTGGATTAAGGCATCTTGTGTAAGTGGAATGTTCTCTATTTCCCTGTTTTTCTGAGTGAATAAATACTGGTGCACACCATTATCGCTACTGGCGGTGCTACCAGAGTCGTACATGATCACCAATAATCTCTGATGTGTGGGTAGTACATCTAGGACATTTTGTTTTGATGGCGTCCTAGCTAATGTGCATAAAGCATTAGAAGCATCATAAAAGACATTCCAGGCAGACCAGGCTGTTCATTGACCTTTTCCAGCAAAGACAGATGTTACATTGAATCCAGCTAGGGCATAAAATGTAGTAAGTGCTGTGGACTTATTTTGGCCAATTGTTTAAGCCATGGCTGTCACATCAAGGTACCGAAAAGTGCTACCTGTACCAAATGTCAACCATGGACATTCACAATCAATCTTCTGGGCCAAATGTATGCCTCTGACAACTACGTCCGTGTCAACAGTTCTAATAAGCATCTTCTTCATACCCTGCTGAACTACATCTAAAGCATGTACAAACATCATAGATTCATACATTACACGTTCAGCGATAAGATGAAATAGTTCGGCTGTGTTGTCATCTTCACGCAGGAACTCTTGCCAATTTCCAGGTATCATATGTGTTGCTTCAACATGCCTCCGTATGCCATTACCCCTCGTCTGTCATGTACCAGCTTTCAGACTATCCTTCTTGTAAATGTCAAATACCATATCAACTCTTTTTACAGCATCGCTATTGAATTGTTTGCGAATGTGTAATATAATCATCCGAAAAATCTGGTATTCCTGGTGTTATCATGTTTATGATGGCTGCACCATCTAGGATGATCATCTTGGCATCACGAGGTTTTACTGTGTCATGATTTGGTACAAGTTTTTAAACACATTCCAAGAGGTCTGCCTTGGTTCCACACTGCATAGCCCTAAAGTCTGAGAACAATTCTTCCATGTCTGTTTGGCGCGCTTGGCACACAATGTAAAGCGATAAAAAAAAAACCGATCACGCTTAATATCTGTTTTTGCTGTTTTGTTTTCTCTTTCGGCACATGCTTTCCAAAAAGTGGGATGCTTTTAGAAATATGTCGACCGTTCCAGAAGTGGCTATTTGAGCCTATTGAGCTAGTGGATGTCCATCCTAACCCATCAAGTAGAATACCAAAGCATTTTAGCAATGGCATCGTTATATCTCATCCTCCTAACATTACCACATAATAGTCTTCCCAATGTGTCTCTAGACATGCCCATTGAATGTTCTTTGCAATTTTATACAGTGTATGGCCACAGGCTATGACAGGGGTTTGTCCGCGGTTAACATTGTCAACGGCATTTTGCACCACATCCATTGAATGCTTAATCATTGCAACTGACTTGGACTCGTCTGGAAATAGCGGCAACATCGTACTGTTAGCTGGTTGGATTGTGGTCTCGGCTTGATGGTAAGCATGAGAAGCAGCCCACAATGTGTGCTTTCCATCACTTTGATTGGATTATCTGCTAAAATTGTCCAAGTCATGTGGCGTACTTATGATATCATAGACATGCTGACACTACTGTGATTCTGCTTCATCATCTGTATGATTAGGCTTGCCAAGTTCAGGTTTTTCTGGAATAGGCGGATCTTTGATTGCCGCAACAGATGCTACAGATATGTAGCTGTGAGGATGGTTGGAAATTTTGCGCTCAGAGCTGAATAATGGGGAACGTGTTTAATCAATAACAACGTTATCAAAATCTGGATGTTGAAAAAGAGAAATGCTAGTTCCATGGAATAAGGTTTTGAAACTTGTGGAAGAAGGGGCATGATCTATGTTTTTTCAAAAGTTGTGAGCACACTGCTCCTGATGTTTCAAAGTGGCCAATTGCAGAATTAGCTATTTCAGGAGACATACGAAGAATGCGGTCATAAGTAACAAAAGGTCTCATCTTGTGTAATGTTTTTATCATATCCTTAGATCGAGTTTTAGAATGATTGTAATATTCAAAGAAACAAAGGCAGTGGAGGTTCACGATCTCGACTGTGTCTGGCATCTCTGGATACCGTTTTCAAATGGCGAACCGAGTTATACAGTTTTAGCTGTGACGGGGACAGTGCAGCCTGTGATTTGTAGTTTGCCTCATTTTTAATGCTTGTAACATTGAGTTTTTAATATAAATCAGAGTAAGCAATGATCAGGATACACAACTTTGCTGGCAATCATTTGGAAAAGTACCATCAAAGGGTGGAAATTCATTGGTGAACATATCACTCCGAATTATATCTTCAATCCTTGACATAATAACTGTCTCACTTTCAAAAGAGCGCTGACACATTTTCTTACTACTTTTGCAAGCAATTCAACTTGGTGCAAATAGAATATCACGGCTCTCACTGTGTGCCTCTAACTGCGGGAAGTATCCAAGTATATTTTGTTTAAATTTGGTTGCACGGACACTTGATGGTGCCTGCTTCTGTGTTGGTGAAGTCTAGAGGTATACAGTCAAGTCAATTCTGATAGTTGGAATACCGGTATTGTCTCATCACCTTCCAAAACTTCATGAATGTATGAAAATAATTCTGCGAAAGCAGTATTTTTGGCAGTATCTGAAATGTCACTCGACTCAGTCGACTGTGCTGTATTCGATTCAGCTAGATCTCTGATATAGAGAGAAACTAAACATTGGGCATGATATTTCATTTATGTAGCTACAACGTCTCACCTACTTAACTTGGCTAATACATATTGATCTTGAAGATTAATGGCACATTGTCTTACTTTTGTATCGAGATATTTAGTTGATGCATTGTTTAGGGGATATGCTTTTGTTCCAGATTTGTTGCAAAAAAGACAAGTCGTATCTGGATTAGTAGGATGTGTTACCTTCTGTCGTGTTAATGTCTCTGGTATTTCAGAAACGTCAACACTACTCCTGCGTTTTGTAGCACGCTGTACATTATTTCAGTTGTATTCTTTTATATACAACTCTTATGATATTTTACATGCCATTCAAAGAATGTAGATGTAAGACTATCACCCTCATCAAGACGATGTCATTTAAAGAATGATGGCAATTGACCAAGCTCATGGAAGGCAGACAAGTTGTTTGCTAGTTTTTTGTAACCAGCACCACCACATGCATGGCCTGTATGACATATCAACTTCTCGTCACTTATTTGCTCACACAAAAGATAACAATCCCAATTGATGTCTGACTGAGCTATTACAACAGTTTCTGTTTTAACAAGTTTTAAGCTTTTGCCATGTTTTTTTAATTTTAGTACACAACAGAGTTATCTGTAAAGTTAAAAGATTGTTAAAGCTCTCACTATATATACATATAAGTAAGGATTTTTAAAGTTGTCAGTGTATCTACATATTATAAGGAATACAAGTCCCACCACCTGGCGGCTCTATTTTTCATCAGATCAAAGTAATTTCAATAATCTTGTAAGAGTCACATAAAGAACATTCTTGGCAATTAATTTTCAAATTAGGCTAGTACGTTTGCACAAGAAGATTTTTTAAAGTGTTGCCATTATTTCATCTTTTTAATACCGCAGCAACCCAAGTTCTGCACAGAGTTAAAATATTTGGACAAATTTCAATGAAGATCACCTAAGAAACATTCCCGAGAAACTTTTTTGAAATTGGTCCAGTGGTTTAGCAGGAAAATTCGTTTGCAGGAAAATATGAACGGCAATCAGCCATACATACAGACATACGACAAACAGACGCAACCGTCGCCGGACGGTGAATGATCAAAAAAGCTCATCCCGCATTTTGTGCTCAAATGAGCTAACAAAGACAGATGAAAAATGGTGTTCATAGTTAGTTACAAGTTATTGCACAAAACAATTACATTTATACCATTTTTTGTCTTGAGATTGTATAAAACTTTACATTATAACGTTAAATGGCGGTCATTTTGGGAAACAAAATGGCCGAAACACGTGTTGTGACAAAGGTTGCCATATTTACGTGTCTGTTCATAGTATATATGAATAAAGATAAAAGAAACTTTGATAATATCTCATTTTTTTGTCAAAATATAAGAGATTGTAAATTTTGGTGTCGGCCATTTTGAAAAATGGCCGCCACAGCCGCTATAAGCAAAATCTGGTTGGGGTCCCGTTTGAAAATGAATAAGTATATACCACATCAACTTTGTACCAAGTTTCATACTTGTATCAAAAAGTGCATGATTTTTTGCTTATCCTCCTGACTATATCAGTGTGTCTGTCCTTTGTAAGGTTGTCATATTTTTTTGTCAAGTCTTTCAGACGATCAGCGACTTTTTTAAGCTCCTTTTCAACATCAATTTTAGTACTGTGTTCGCAGACAGTGCTTGTACTACATGTTGCATGGTTCGTCATTTTACAGGTTGGACACGTGACCTCATCGTGAGTGGCGCAGTAGGTATCGAGTAACGATCTTCTGTGTGTATCACAGAACATAAATGGTAGCGTTGGTTGTTTCCTCGTAGATACTGATGGTATGTTACTCCCTATCAGAATGGTATGGTCTCTCGTCGCCTTAGACCCTCTGTGCGCGATATCACATGACTGACAAAGGTGCTCACAACATATGTTACAATAGGATATGGCTTCCGATGTTTTATCGGTCGACAGACAAACGTCACAATCTTGGTTGTATATCTCGTCAGATCCTTTATACAGAGATTGGGATCCAGAAGCCATGATTATGTTTTACGCATGCGTAGTCTGCTACTTCTCCCTGAAATGGAAGTTATTAACGAAAGTTTAATAACAATGCAAACCATGTAGATTGTTTATTATGTGCTATTATCCCCATAATAAGCATTATACAAGCCCTTTACGGGGATAAGGGTGACTTTGGTATATAGTGAAGTTCCAGATCAGCCAGTGCACAATCTGATCAAGATATTCACTGTTCAAATATTTCTTACAGACACTTATTCCATTTGTGTAGATTATGATTCGACGGAACATATGTACAGTATGATCTGAACTTACACTGTTCAAAAATGTCTTGATTGTTTTTAAAATAAATGAGGTATCCAGAGAACTCACAACGTTTTATTAACTTCGTTTCTAATTCGTCATAACCCATGACTGAGATATAATAGCCCTGCATGTATTGATAAAATGCCATGTAGATCGGAAGAGAAATGTAACCTATAGAGTGCTCACAATATTTTCTTCAATTTGTCCAAGTGACTTAAGCCGCGGTCACATCTTACGGTCACACACGTAGTTTACCGTAGTTCATTTGAACGTAGTTCACCGTAGTGCCACTAGGGTCAACTAGGTATAACTAGGGTGAAGTAGGTTTGAGGTCACTACTTCACCCTAGTTGACCGTACTTTACAGTACTGTGAACGTACTTCAAACGTAGTTCAACCCTGGTATTTGTCCCTAGTCGCTCTAGTTGACCCTACTTGACCTTAAGAGTTAATCGTAGTGCCATGTTACTACGGGAAACTACGGTAAACAATACGGTCAAGTAGGGTAAAAATCTGTCAACTAGGGTCAACTACTTTCAAACTACTGTCACAGAATTGTCTTAGCATCTAAGCTCACCGTATATATATTTTGAACATGTTGGCAAAAAGTTGTGCTAACCACGGGCAAATCATGGGTTTCTGGAAGTTCAAGCTACGTTTATAACTACGTTGAACTACAGATTACTACGTCTTACTACGTTTAATACGTTTAACGACGGTCCTATACGGTCAACTACGGTCATCCCCCACGACGGTCAACTACGTGCGTGACTCTTAGATGTGACCGCGGCTTTAGTTTCTGAACCCACGTTACCCAGTTTCAAACTTAATCCAGATGTGATGTAACTGCATGTTATTATGTACTGTCATGAATATCGGATGAGAAATCTGACCTCTAGATTGTTCAAAAGTTGTTATTTAATTTGAGCTATTGATCTAGGTTTTCACCCCTCGTGAACAAGTTTTGAATTCTACTGATATCACATGAAGATGGATGAGACATTTGGTCTCTTCAGTGTCCAAAGGTTATCTCTAAATTTGACACAGTGACCTAGTGGTTGATCACATGCGACCCAGTTTCGAACTTTACCGATATTTAATGTCAATGAATGTTCTGATGCATTTACGTGATGATTAAGTGAAAAATGAAGCCCCTAGATTTTCAGACAGATTTTCTAAATTTTGATTAAGTGTCCTTGTATTTGACACAATCTGACCAAGTTTCTAATTTGACCGAGATATGATGGTAGCTAAGTGAAGAAAGTGTGAGGCTTATGACCGCTAACGAGTTCAAAGGGAAGATATCAATATTGACGACGGACGTCAACCTCAATCTTACTAATATGTCAGTCATAAATGTTGTTTTGTCTTTTTCTTGGTTCACGCCTCTAACCACTTAAGACCAAATCGTTCACTCTGACGCACGGACAGACATAAAGATACGCAACATTAATTGTGAATCACAGGCCTAGCTACAACAAAGTCCGTAATTATAAAAAGTGTATCCTTAGATGGTGTCTCATGCAAATGAAGTATTAGGTTCGAGCCCGGGATTGACATTGCCAATGGTTTGTTTAAAGCATGCGGAAAGCGCCGGTTCTTTCCATGATCTCTACAGCGGACACACGGTGTCTGAAGTTTATCTTAAATTTTACTAACCATTAAAAATGACCCTATGACTGATTATAATTTAACACTGGTCAATTTTATTCAAATGTTATGTTGAAATATTGTGAGGGGTCTTTTTTCAACGATAAAAACGAACCCTGATGTAACATTTCAACGGAGTCAGAACTAAATGCGAATTGTCAAAACGTAAAATCGCATTGGAGTACAGAAATGCCGTCCCCCGTCCCCACCGACAATCCTCCACCCCCCTTCCCCCTAAAAAACTCACGTGAGTTATATGTAACTTAAAATGATTCGAGAGAACAATTATCAAAAATATATTTCATTTGTATAATGAATGGTGTTTATGATTTACTTGTTAGCTGTTTAAATCATCGAAGAAGTACATGAATATCTTTGTATTCAAACATTTTCACAAGGCTACCGATTTGATTAACTTCTTCTTTCGTTCTCGGGTTATCGCTGAATAATATCGCGTGCCGACCCTGTTTGTATTATTTCAAGCGGACTTTATTACTATAGCATATTAATAAGGTAGCCGTGACGAATCTCGCCTTGTTTAAAAGGAATGTCAAACTGTTACACGCTTAAATGTCAAACCTGTTCATCGTATTATCTTCGTGGCATGGCTAACTTCAATACTCTTCGGGATCTCACTGCTAGCTTTAGCTGTTTGTGTCACGTTACGAACTTGTACACACATTATATGTTAGCGAACCTGTTAACCTAGTCGATAGAGTACCAGCCACGAAAGCGAGAGATCCCAGGTTCGATCCAATGCTGCATGTTTTATCTCCAATTTTAAATTTGATCTCATCTATGAGAAAAGGCACACACTCACGTTTGTGAACCAAGCAGATCCAGACCAACCTATACATATACTGTATTATGATCAGACGGAGTATATGTACTATAGGTTATTGACCCTGTACTGAGAAATCATCGTTGGACCGAGTTCTTTGGTTGACGTTGCCGAGCTTGCGAGGTTACGTTCGCCAAAGAACGAGGTCCAACGATGATTTCACAGTACAGGGTCAATAACCTTTTTATTGCATACTTTCATATTGTAAACTATTTGCTTTACGTTGTGGATTTTTTTTTTTTTATTATCTATAATTGATAAATCTGCTTCCGAATTAGAAACAAACTGTTTGTTTACATAAGTAGTAATTTTTGTGCAAATGCCGTTTGAATTATAACGGTGACGTAATTTTTTTAAATGACGTCATGCACGTGCATAACCAACGTTTTAGACGCGCGTTTTAGACTGTTTTCATGTCAAAAACGTACTGTTAGCATGAGACAGTAAGAAATTGTCCATGATCAATATATGAGAATTTAACATTACAAAGTCCCGTGAGGTTTAACAATGATATTTAGGTCAGCTATATTTGTTTACATAACAAAAGTAGTCCCTAGCATGTTAATTATGCAGAATTTTCGCACGTCCTTATCTACGGTCATGATCACTCCTTGACAGCGGTCATGATCGAAAATTATTGCATACTTTGATATTGTCCCGTTAACTTTGCATTGAAGAAAGTGGTCATGATTTTTCGATCATGACCGCTGTCAAGGAGTGATCATGACCGTAGATAAGGACGTGCGAAAATTCTGCATACTTAACATGCTAGGGACTACTTTTGTTATGTAAACAAACATAGATGACCTAAATATCATTGTTAAACCTCACGGGACTTTGTAATGTTAAATTCTCATATATTTGATCATGGACAATTTCTTACTGTCTCATGCTAACAGTACGTTTTTGACATGAAAACAGTCGAAAACGCGCGTCTAAAATGTTGGTTATGCACGTGCATGACGTCATTTAAAAAAAATTACGTCACCGTTATAATTCAAACGGCATTTGCACAAATATTACTACTTATGTAAACAAACGGATTGTTTCTAATTCGGAAGCAGATTTATCAATTCTAGATAATAAAAAAAACCTCCACAACGTAAAGCAAATAGTTTACAATATGAAAGTATGCAATAAAAAGGTTATTGACCCTGTACTGTGAAATCATCGTTGGACCTCGTTCTTTGGCGAACGTAGCCTCGCAAGCTCGGCAACGTCAACCCAAGAACTCGGTCCAACGATGATTTCACAGTACAGGGTCAATAACCTATAATCATGACCACTTTCTTCAATGCAAAGTGAACGGGACAATATGAAAGTATGCAATAAGTGCTGATATGAACCCACACCATTTAGGCTCGTTCGTGCCTTTAAAAGTAACTTTCCGAAATAAAGCAATTACTGTAGCTAGCATACTGATGGCTTCTAGAAATATTCCCCTATGCGTTTGTTTTTGCATATACTTGATTGAGCTTTCACAGTAAGTAGCCTTCACAACAATTAATTGGTGTTTAAACGCCGCCTTCAACATGTCTTATGTTATATCACGGAGTTTCCTTGTTAAGTTACCAGTACTACTGGTCCATTTACCCTGAAACCAGCAAGTCAGTCGTTATGCTAACCCAGCAAAGGTTACCTTTCCCATCTATTCTAAGTAGTTAGTATGACCCGGCAGGGGATCAAACCCGCGACTTCCCACACCCGAGGCGGACGCTCTAACACTACACAACCGAGGCGGACGCTCTAACACTACACAACCGAGGCGGACGCTCTAACACTACACAACCGAGGCGGACGCTCTAACACTACACAACCGAGACGGACGCTCTAACACTACACAACCGAGGCGGACGCTCTAACACTACACAACCGAGGCGGACGCTCTAACACTACACAACCGAATCGGACGCTCTAACACTACACAACCGAGGCGGACGCTCTAACACTACACAACCGAAGCGGACGCTCTAACACTACACAACCGAGGCGGACGCTCTAACACTACACAACCGAGGCGGACGCTCTAACACTACACAACCGAGGCGGACGCTCTAACACTACACAACCGAGGCGGACGCTCTAACACTACACAACCGAGTCGGACGCTCTAACACTACACAACCGAGGCGGACGCTCTAACACTACACAACCGAGGCGGACGCTCTAACACTACACAACCGAGGCGGACGCTCTAACACTACACAACCGAGGCGGACGCTCTAACACTACACAACCGAGGCGGACGCTCTAACACTACACAACCGAGGCGGACGCTCTAACACTACACAACCGAGGCGGACGCTCTAACACTACACAACCGAGGCGGACGCTCTAACACTACACAACCTAAGCGGTAAATTATTAGACGAAATGATTCAATCACAGCTATCCAAAGCGCATATCTAGGTCATGTTTACATTCCACTAACAGACGACCTAAAATAAAGCTAGACAACCTAAAAATAGACTTCGGGATGGTCAGGACACATTCATTTGCCACGGAGCTTGCCGAACGTAGAGACCGTTTCCCTCACTCAAATCGATTTTATACATCTTACTATTATATATATATATTTTTTTTTTCAAATTACACTGTTTTCATACCCTAGTTAAGGTATTGAAGGGGGATAAACACAAACACGGACTCTATTATCATTATTTAAGCTTTATTTCAATGTTAAATTAACCTTTATTTGGTAATGACGTCACAATTTTTCTGCTGTCTGCTAGCACAGTTTACCTTTTGGTTAACATCCTTATCTTACTATACCCGTCTTTTAACACTATATTTTTCTATTATTTTAATGCGATGTTATTTGCAAGCAGTGTATCTAACAAGATCAGCTGCAAATCCGTTCAGTTTGATCTAAGTCTACAGTATGCACTGTATCTACTTATTCTTGGATTATTATCATAAGAGTACATCTTAAATATGCAGAAAGGTGTCAAAATGAAAGATAACCTTATATATTTCTAGAATCCCATCAGCGAAGGGTTAGAGCGTGACACACACACACACACATGTTATTATTTCTAAAAATAGAACACCACTTGTCAAATAGCAAAAGGCTTTGTAATTTTCTGACAGAGTTATATTTACGTAAGGCGTTTCCAGGTCGCAAAGCTACACTGATTTAATTGATTGAACAATAATAACAGAACAGAACTTTATTCAAGAACAATGACTTGAACACAATAAGAAAATCGGTGCCTCACACCTGGGACTAATACGTATTATATTAGTATTCCCTGCTGAAACGTTTCTGACATGGAGATGCAATTTGAAGCATATGCAGCAGATGACTTCCGAAAACATTGTAGCAAAAGGATGCACTGCTCGTATTGCTCAGTATGAGTTGTTCCTCCTTTTGTCAGAATGTTTTTAAACACATTTAATATATATTCATTTTCTCTAATTTTGTCAACATCTTTTAAAAAATGTGAGGTGCAGATTGGTTATATTTTGAAAAAGGGATAACATTGTGATGTATCCGGGATGTATTAATGTAAAGGTTCATTATATATACTAGTAGTTTGCAGGTGCAAATGACATGAAAACATGTTTCAACCATTTTTCAGTTATATCAGAGCGTTACTTTAAAAACAATAACATTATGAGCTGATTAAAGGTCAGTGGTCCGCAATCGATATTTTTTAAGAATAATAGCCTGATCCGCAAGCGATACTTTTAAGACAAATAGCTAGCCTTATTAGCTGTTTAAAGGCCAGTGGTCACAAGCGATACTTTAAGACAAATATAATGATGAGCTGTTTAAAGACCAGAGGTCTGTAAGCAATACTTTTAAGACAAGTAGCCTTATGAGCTGTTTAAAGGCCAGGGGTCTGTAAGCAATACTTTTAAGACAAATAGCCTTATGAGCTGTTTTAAGGCTAGGTGTCCGTAAGCGATTCTTTTAAGACAAATAGCCTTATGAGCTGTTTAATGCCAGGGGTCTGTAAGCGATACTTCTCAGACAAATAGCCGTATGAGCTGTTTTAAGACCAGGGGTCTGTAAGCGATACTTTTAAGACAAATAGCCTTATGAGCTGTTTTAAGACTAGGGGTCCGTAAGCGATACTTTTAAGACAAATAGCATTATGAGCTGTTTAAAGGCTAGGGGTCCGTAAGCGATTCTTTTAAGACAAATAACGTTATGAGCTGTTTTAAGACCAGGGGTCTGTAAGCGATACTTTTAAGACAAATAGCCTTATGAGCTGTTTTAAGACTAGGGGTCCGTAAGCGATACTTTTAAGACAAATAGCATTATGAGCTGTTTAAAGGCTAGGGGTCTGTAAGCGATACTTTTAAAACAAATAGCCGTATGAGCTGTTTTAATGCTAGGGGTCCGTAAGCGATACTTTTAAGACAAATAGCCTTATGAGCTGATTAAATGCTAGGGGTCCGTAAGCGATTCTTTTAAGACAAATAGCTTTATGAGCTGTTTTAAGACTAGGGGTCTTTTAAGACAAATAGCTTTATGAGCTGTTTTAAGACTAGGGGTCTGTAAGCGATTCTTTTAAGACAAATAACTTTATGAGCTGTTTTAAGGCCAGGGGTCCGTAAGCGATACTTCTAAGACAAATAACCTTATGAGCTGTTTTAAGGCTAGGTGTCCGTAAGCGATACTTCTAAGACAAATAGCCTTATGAGCTGTTTTAAGGCTAGGGGCCTGTAAGCGATACTTTTAAGACAAATAGCCTTATGAGCTGTTTAAAGGCCAGGGGTCTGTAAGCGATACTTCTAAGACAAATATCCTTATGAGTTGTTTTAAGGCTAGAGGTCTGTAAGCGATACTTTTAAGACAAATAGCCTTATGAGCTGTTTAAAGGCCAGGGGTCTGTAAGTGATACTTCTAAGACAAATAGCCTTATGAGCTGTTTTAAGGCTAAGGGTCCGCACGCGATTCTTTTAAGACAAATAACCTGATGAGCTGTTTAAAGGCCAGCGGTCCGCAAGCTATACTATTCAGATAATTGATTGATGTATTGTATTTTATCTCCGCTTTCAACAAGTTTTCAGTTATATCACGGAGTAACATTTCAAACAATAAAATGATGACTATTTTTAAGCATGCAGAAGTCACCGGCTCTTTTCATGATCTCTTCAACGGACACTTTATCTCTGAGGTTAATCTTACATTTAATAAACAATTAAAAATGACCCTATGACTTATCATTATTTAACACTGGTTAATTGTCAACGGCTTCTTTTATCAAAATGTAATGTTTAAATGTTATGTAACGATGAAAAACGGACCCCGAGGTCCCATTTCAACGGGATCAGAATTAAATGCGAACAGTCAAAACATTAAATCGCGTTCGAGTACAGAAATCCCCCACCCCCTCACAGAACGTGAGTTATATATGTAACATAAAAAGATGCGAGAGAACAATTATCAATCAAAGCGCCAATGGCACTGTAGTGGCGATCGTATGGAAAATCCTGCAAAGTAACAAGCAGTATATCGGTGTAGGGCTTGCGATGACTCTGGTGCGGGTATATTTGAGAATGTATCAACCCTGCATCTTTTGACAGTAGAATAATGTTAGTTTGCCAGAATGTTGTCTTGGTGATTATTTAGTTACGTTCTGAAAGTGGTCATGATGTGTTCAAAATTAGGCCATTCCAAAGTTATGAAAAATCTAGTTGGTATTCGATAGACTACCGTTTTAGCTCATTAGAATGACTATTTGTAATCTAAATTGTTTGGGTAATCACATGTTTATCACCAGGTCGTTAGGCCATATTAAGATAAAATATATTTTACACTTTAGAAATGACTAAAGAAAGGAGAGAAAACAGTATCCATTAGTTTGGTGTTTGTTTCAATTATGTCCGATATTAAACAGGTCTGTTCAATTTAGTCCCTTCACATTGCATGATTGAGGGTTGTCACAGTGTATTTATATGTCTCTGAGGTTGTTAAACTGCTTCGAATAATGTGAGTGCAAAAACAAACACAAAACATGCTCCAAAAGCACAATTTCACTATTTGCCAAACTGTTTAATTTATGAAAATATAGGCATATATTATAATGCTAGATCTTCAAACTCAATTAGGCTACACTGTCAGCATTGATTGCTAATTGACTCTAGAACGTGCAGACGTGTATACATAACGTGTGTACACACTGCCATCGTGTGTCCTTTAAACCTTTGTAAACCAGTCTTATTATCTAGACGCTTTCATATATTTAAACAAGTACAAAATAAAGCGTTTATAATATTGAGATTTACAAGCTTTTCTGGTTTTTGGTCTCGCGAGCTATTTATAGAACCTTTTGGAATTTCCAGATTTGAGTATCACCAGAGTTGTCGTTATTTGCAAGGCAGAACGCGCAATGATATTTATTATCTGCCAAATCATGACGAAGATAATCAGAGTACAACCAACTCCTGCCGAATCAGGTTAAAGGTCAAAAGGTTACGGTTGACTACAGTAAAAATAAAACGAGGCACAGGAGTATCATGATACTCTGCATAGCGTACCCAAGACGCCCGATGATATTTATTATCTGCCCAAACATGAAGAAAGATAATATGTAAATAGTTTAACTCTATTTAGATATTTTCTCGATAAATCTCAAATATTAGTACCAATCCGGTATCAAAGTAGCACTAACATTATCATTATTAATCGTGTGCCTGCATCACTGATGGAACTATATATATATATGGGGTTTAACGGAAGTGAGTAAATTGCCTTTGCAGAAATATCCAACCGATTGTTCAAATACGACTATATAATTTTTTTTTCGTTGTTGTTGTTTTGGTAGCACTGTGGCGATTGTCAACCAATCGCCACAAAAATACATTTCATTTGTATAATGACTGGTGTTCATGCTTACCTTATAAGCCGTTTAAATCATCGAAGTATTGCATGCATTTCTTTTATTGACACATTTTCACAAGGATGTCGATGTGATTTACTTCTTCTTTCGTTTTCGGGTTACTGAATAGTATCGCGTGCCGAATCTATTTCAATGGACTTTTTTACTATGAATATTAATTAGGTAGGCGGTACGCATCTCGCCTCGTAACTGATACGCGCTTAAATGGAGGAGTGTCAAACTGTTCATAGTATGCTCGCCAAATAGTTAATTCTGCACGACGAGGGTAAATAAATTCATCACGAGCGAGTGTTCATCGTATTATCGTCGTGTGGTATGACTAAAATTATATCATTACAAAATCACCGTCTTTGTAATACCAAACTGCTCCGATAAAGACGAAATACATTAATTCCTAATAGTTACTCTTCGGGGTCTCACTGCTAGCTCAAGCTGTATGTGTCGCAGTACGAACTTAACAAATGTTAGCGGACCGGTTAACCTAGTCGATAGAGAACTCGCCACGAAAGCGAGAGGTCCAAGGTTCGATCCCAGGACTTGCTGCATGTTTTATCTCCATTTTTTACTCCGTTTGCTGTAAAATATTGAATTAGAGTAATAATTATGAAACCAGCTTAAATCTTTTACGTATATTATACTGCTTGGCGTAAATGTTGGAACTATATTTACTATACATAAACGCTTTCCTACACGCATCATACGACTTTTGAAGACGATTTGAGAAAATGAGATATTACTCATAGGAACAAATTTGCCTTTTTCCTTTTATTCAAAGATATTTTACTCCTGTTTGTAAAGTTGTGTTGTTCATAGTACTTAGTCTGTTGCAGATTTGTTGCATGATGGAAAGGATTAAAACAAGCCCAACTCAAGGCCCGAGGTTTTCATTAAAGGGAGAATGAAGTATTAATTAACTGAAATCCAGAGCAAAAGAGATCACGGCTTCTGAAGCACATATTATATATTTATTCTGTGTTTCAAACACAAATAAAACTTGATTAATACTTTTATTATCCTATGACGCTTTTTCATCCATAAATCGACTTAAAGCCATATTCCGTATACAAACCTGCAGCCGATGAGTTTTGAAAACAGTGTGACAAATGTTGAAACTGCTAATAATGCTAATATAATTGAACAATTTCTCCCTTTGTCACAATGTTTTAAATCTTTCTAATAACTATACTTTCATTTATAGAGATATTTTCAACATTTATTGTTGTCAATATGTATTTCGACTCCATGTGAAGATAAAACCTTGCATTCTTACCCTGACATGGTCTACGTTTAATATCCGAATAGAGAGAGGACCAATTTTATACATTGTGAAAAAAGGATCTTATGACAAGATTTTTCTCAATATTTAATAAAATATATGAAATATCAATAACAATCTTTTCGGAATTTACATTAGTATTCCTCAGTTTATTTAAAAACAGGCGATACCTCCATAAAATTGAGACACCTTTTAAAATGGACTTTCTCATCATAAATATACAATGTTGATCAAGATGATGATGATGGTTTTGGGTTGTTTACCCTCGCACTTCGGCATAAAGTCATTTGGTGAGCAGCTATTGCTTTCTCTCTCCAATTATTTTTTTATTTCAGGATTTTTTTCAATTTTTTATTATATATTATTGACTTTTGATATTGCTTGATTTCTTTTCATTGCTACATATCCCGCTTTCTGTTTATATATCTAATTGTTGTGTGTAGGTATATAAGTGTGTGTAAGTAAAACATTTTTATATTATTTTTAAGAAAAGAGAATCGTTAAAACGCAAGTAAAATAACAGAGTGCAAAAAAAAGCACTGCCTAACAGTCCTACACAACTGCACCCCTGATTGGCCGAATTTCAATCCGCTTTTCTGGTCAAGCTCGACTTTCACGCATGAATCTACGGAAAAGACGACTTGACCAAACTTCGCGTCCAGCCAACCACAGGTCCTGTTGTACAGGTACTTATTTTACCCTTTAACACATATGAATGGGCAAAGGGCGAACAGAGTTCTAAAAGTAGTTTTCTGTGTTTTTCTCGTACAAATTGAGAGGACATGATTTTGAAAAGAACAACTTTTTTGGTTAAATGAAAAAACATAAACAATTTCTTAGATATAATTATTATGGTAGAAAAAACACTACCGAACATACTTTCGCAATGGAGCCTCTGATTGGACGATTTTCAATCCTGTTTCTCGATCAAGCTCGATCCCCGACACACCATCAAATATGATTGTGCCTCGGAAACCGTAAACCTGATGCTGGGCATCCAGCATTCCGGACATTATCTGACAAAAACGACCCTTTAGGGAACCGTAAAAACTTATCGTTATATACATATATCCCACACTGTGCCAATTTCGTGTAATAAAATTTTTGCAATTTAAAAAAACAAGTTTATGGCTTGGTTGCAACACTGGCTCATATTTGTGTATGGGCTCCCTATCATACTAGGTCCGACAAGCCAGACGCCCGCGGGGATTTTGTAGCGATGCCTCACTGCACGCTTGCTCATGCAAGCCCCCATCTGCGCGCGCACCCCAAACAGAGCATGTCGGGAAGGACATCTTTCGTAAATGACCCAAATATCGCCATCTCCTCGACACGCAATGAAAGGCGCCGAACCTGCACCCGCGCAGACGGAGACACACATGCAGCAAGCCGTCACTGACCCCCTCCCCCAGACAGTCCAGCCCGTCGGTCCACCACAATAGCACACGGAAGAACCGTGATGCCACTGTCAACTTAAGGCGATTAAAACACATGGAAAGATTACTCGAGAGCCCATATTTTTGATACTATATCCCATTTAGTACCGGCTAGGGCAGAAAACAGTGCAATTTGAAAGAAAAAAATAAAATAAAAATAAACTTAAATGCAACCTACATACCGGAGAAAAATGTTTTATGCTTTCAATTACTGTGTGCAATGGTCTTTTTGTCCGCTCTGTAGTATTTTATGAGAAAAATACATGATAGATGTAGAGTGGTAAAAAGGCTATAAGGGTATGTAAAAGGTATCCCTTTAATGTATACCATGTCTGATTATAATAGGGTAAAGTATGATGGCTTAAACAATGTGAAAAAAAGGATAAAATGAGACAGAGTGCGTACGTGATCTAAAGCCCCAGTCAGTTGATAATTAAAAAATGTAGGTCAATAATTAAGAAATGTGGGTCAGTATTTAACCAATGTAGGTCAATAATTAAGGACGAATGAGGTCAATCCTTAAATATTTAAGGGCGCGGACGTGATGGCAAGCACCCCCAAAAAGACAAACATTGGCGAAAAGGGAGTAAAAATATGGAAAAATTGCACTGAATTCGGAAAAAATAAAAAATGAACAAAAACTGTTGCAGATGATACCTATATCTTGTCTGTCATCTGACAGTCCAAAATGTAACACTTTTGTGATCTTGTTGATCAAGATTGACCTGTCTAATCTATTTATAGATATACAATGTATTATCATCTTATGTATTTCGCTTGAGCATCCATTTACCCTTTGAATGGTTTTAATTTCAAGGGATAAAGCACTCAAGACCAGGGTTCGATCCTCGATCGGGTCATACTTAGGTCATCACTGTACACTGTCATACAGAGTACTGGAGACCAAGGCCAACACTGTCCACTGTCATACAGAGTAGTGGAGACCAAGGTCAACACTTTACACTGTCATACAGAGTACTGAAGACCAATGTCAACACTGTCCACTGTCATACAGAGTACTGAAGACCAACGTCAACACTGTCCACTGTCATACAGAGTACTGGAGACCAAGGTCAACACTTTACACTGTCATACAGAGTACTGGAGACCAAGGTCAACACTGTCCACTGTCATACAGAGTACTGGAGACCAAGGCCAACACTGTCCACTGTCATACAGAATACTGGAGACGAAGGCCAACACTGTCCACTGTCATACAGAGTACTGGAGACCAAGGTCATCACTTTACACTGTCATACAGAGTACTGGAGACCAAGGTCAACACTGTCCACTGTCATACAGAGTACTGGAGACGAAGGCCAACACTGTCCACTGTCATACAGAGTACTGAAAACCAAGGTCAACACTGTCCACTGTCATACAGAGTACTGGAGACCAAGGTCAATACTTTACACTGTCATACAGAGTACTGGAGACCAAGGCCAACACTGTCCACTGTCATACAGAGTACTGGAGACGAATGCCAACACTGTCCACTGTCATACAGAGTACTGGAGACCAAGGTCATCACTTTACACTGTCATACAGAGTACTGGAGACCAAGGCCAACACTGTCCACTGTCATACAGAGAACTGGAGACCAAGGCCAACATTGTCCACTGTCGTACAGAGTACTGGGGACCAAGGTCAACACTGTCCACTGTCATACAGAGAACTGGAGACCAAGGCCAACATTGTCCACTGTCATACAAATAACTGGAGACCAAGGCCAACACTGTCCACTGTCATACAGAGAACTGGAGACCAAGTCCAACATTGTCCACTGTCATACAGAGAACTGGAGACCAAGGCCAACACTGTCCACTGCCATACAGAGTACTGGCGACAAAGGCCAACAATGTCCACTGTCATACAGAGTACTGGAGACCAAGGCCAACAATGTCCACTGCCATACAGAGTACTGGAGACCAAGGCCAACACTGTCCACTGTCATACAGAGTACTGTAGACCAAGGCCAACAATGTCCACTGTCATACAGAGTACTAGAGACCAAGGCAAACACTGTCACCTGTCATACAGAGAACTGGAGGTCAAATGTCCATACATGACATACTATTTCCATCAAAAGCACTCCGAACCTATACATTTATTGCATTGAAAATCTACCTGTTGGACTGCCTGCCATCTTCTAGACCTACAACATGTTGTTTATTTTTATACTGAAAACGGTGTTATTTACTTACATGTATTTACTTATTCGTCTCTTTATGTATTTCTCTGTTTAACTTGATTCGAGATAAAGATAGGTTTGTTTCTGCTTAGGGATACCTTTTACAACTCCACAAAGTTCTAAATTCATTAATTTTAAAACAATAGATTGATTAATTGGAGTTTTACGCCAACATTTCAAAAACAATTCAGTTATATGACGGCGTTTCCGTGGTTAATTACCAGTACCACTGGTCAGTTTATCCCGAAACCAGCAAGTCAGTCGTAATGATAACCCCGTAACCCTGAGCGCCAATGAGGGCAGCCATTACTTCCATTTGTTTTAAGTCTTTGGTATGATCCGGCCGAGGATCGAACCCGCGACTACACACATCTGAGGCGGGCGCTCTACAACTACACCACCGAGGTGGTCAATTTTTAGACTTTTGATTGATTAAATGGGGTTTAACGCCGTTTCAACATTTTTTCAGTCATATCACGGCGACAAGTTCACCTACTCATGCGTTTCCTGGTTTTCCCACACCAGTACACCACACAACATACTTTCCAAACAACTGGCTACTTTTTCACATAGACTGTTAAACAGCCCATTGGTGAAAGACGAATGACGCAGGTCACAGTGACTTTTGTCAAACGTCGGAAAGAATGTTGGCCGAGCCGGGATTCGAACTCACAACCCCTGGATTGACAGCCCGCGTCGCTACCGACTGAGCTACCGGGGCTCGGCCAATATTTAGACGAAATAAATCAATCACAGCATATATAGGTCATGTTCATCCCAGCACCAGGCGACCAAATAAATAAAAGCCAGACAACCTGAAAATAGACTTCGGGAAGGTCCGGACACATTTTTTTCACTGCATGAAAATACGGCTTTACAAAACTTTACTTGATCAGTAAATATAATAAAAGATTCTCGAAAAGGCAAGGTCATCATTACATCAACTTTACAAAAACTTAAGTTATAAAGTTCACGTTTACATCAACTTTACAAAAAGTAAAGCTATAAAGTTTACGTTTACATCAACTTTACAAAAAGTAAAGTTATAAAGTTCACCTTTGCATCCTATTTACAAAACGTAAAGTTGTACATTTAATGTTTACAACATCTTTTAGAAAATGTAAATGTATAAAGACAACCTTTGTACCATCTTTATGCAATTTTAAATGTTTCAAGTTCATCTTTGTATCGCGTTAACGAAAACCAAAGCTTTTTTATTCTAGTATTTGATGTTGACCCTTGACAGACGGAAACATTCACATACCTACGTGCCAGGGACTCATAGATCAAACTTTGGTTTGTTGTCCTCCAATTCAACTGAATCCGACTGAAACCAGAATAACTACAGTGGTGGCACTGCCTAGACTGTGTATGGATTTACGCTATGACATCCCTTTGCTGGCATATCTGATCAATGTACTAGTATAGAAATTTGGTGTCACCCAGGAATAAATAGGTGTTTTGTCATTCATTATGATATGTTTTCTATTTCGATAGTTGCGTGTTCTTCGAATTTAACATAATGTATAAAACAGCTATGCTCCCTTCATAATTAGCCAGTCTACATATATACCGGCATCTCTTTCTTTTTAAAGCTAACGGTCTTGTACATCACTGAATAGTTGATTATTGGTTGTCGCATCGATCCCAGTGCATTCAGGTAGGGTCTTTCAAATAGTTTGAAAGACCCTGATTCAGGTAATACACAATATTAGTGACTTCCATTCGTTGCGACCCAAATTAGAGGGATATCAATAGGCACCTTACACAAGTATCGGATTAAATTGGAGAAGCATCATAGTAATTAAATTATCATACCTTACATAAAATCCAAACAATTATGAAAAGTATACATCTTCGTGAGTACATATTTGTACTTTTTTAATAACTGAGAAACCCTTTTACAGACCATTATGAAGAACAAATCAATAGCAACAAAGAAGTAAATCATGAAGTACTTTAATCCTTTTTTTTTTAAACAAATGCACTCATACTAAAATGAATATTTTACAAGAACCATCCTCACTGGTTCTCATGAAACTAATATAAGAACATCGTTTTACAAAAAAATATTATACAAGCTGTAACTGTTGATCAAACATTATAGTAAAATGCACATTACAATAAGAATCTGACTTAAAATGTAAAATATCTATAATAAACCTCACATACTCAACTTTTAAACAATATGTATGCTGTGGCTGTATAAAGATAAACAAATACTTTTTGCAAAGTGTATATTCTTTTTACCTGCCGTCTAAAGATAAGCACTTACATGTCTAACATGTAAAGCAAGGACGGTCGTTGAACATCTTCCTTACATCCTTTATAAATGTCTTAACAAAACAAGTTTAAAAGTCAAAAATGATGTGACTTGTTACAAAGTGGGCAGTTGTTTTAATTGCTTAAAGTTGGCTGCTGTTTTATTTGCTCATGTGTCATGCTTCACATATTGAACACATGTGTCCTAGTCTTCACAAAGCTAGTGTGTTGAAGCAATAAAAGTGACTTGTTACAAAGTGGGATGCAGTTTAAATTTGCTCATGTGTCTTGCTTCACATATTGAACACATGTGTGCTAGACTTAACGAAGCTAGTTTGTTGAAGACAAAATGCGACTAATAATTATATGTGACTTGTTACAAAGTGTGATGATGTTTAATTGCTCATGTGTCTTGCTTCACATATTCAAAACATGTGTGCTTGACTTCACAAAGCTTGTTTGTTAAAGAGATATTGTCACTTGTTACAAAGTGAGATGCAGTTTTAATTTGCTCATGTGTCTTGCTTCACATATTGAACACATTTGTGCTAGACTTTACGAAGCTAGTTTGTTGAAGACAAAATGCGACTAATAATTATATGTGACTTGTTACAAAGTGTGATGATGTTTAATTGCTCATGTGTCTTGCTTCACATATTCAAAACATGTGTGCTTGACTTCACAAAGCTTATTTGTTTAAGAGATGATGTCACTTGTTACAAAGTGGGATGTAGTTTTAATTTGCTCATGCGTCTTGCTTCACATATTGAAAATATGTGTGATAGACGTCATAAAGTAATTTGGATGAAGAAAACATTTTACTAATTATTATATGTGACTTTTTATAAAGTGTGATGTGGTTTTTATTGCTCATGTGTCTAGCTTCACATATTGAACTTATGTGTGGTCGACTTCACAAAGCTAGTTTGTTGAAGAGATATGTGACTTGTTACAAAGTGGGATGCTGTTTTTAATTGCTCATGTTTCTTGCTTCACATATTGAAAACATGTGTGCTAGACTTCACGAAGCTAGTTTGTTGAAGAGATGATGTGACTTGTTATAAAGTGGGATGCTGTTTTTAATTGCTCATGTTTCTTGCTTCACATATTGAAAACATGTGTGCTAGATTTCACGAAGCTAGTTTGTTGAAGACAAAATGCGAATAATAATTATATGTGACGTGTTACAAAGTGTGATGATGTTTAATGGCTCATGTGTCTTGCTTCACATATTGAACATATGTGTGCTAGACATCACAAAGCAAGTTTGATGGGAAAAAAATGTTACTTATTATTATATTAGACTTGCTATAAAGTTGGCTACGGTTTTTATTTGCTCATGATTCTAGCTTCACATATTGAACACATGTGTGCTAGACTTCACAAAGCTAGTTTGTTGAAGAGATACTGTGACTTGTTACAAAATGGATGCAGTTTATAATTGCTCATGTGTCTTGCTTCACATATTGAACACATGTGTGCTAGACTTCACAAAGCTTGTATGTTGAAGACAAAATGCGACTAATTATTATATGTGACTTGTTACAAAGTGGGATGATGTTTAATTGCTCATGTGTATTGCTACACATATTGAACACATGTGTGCTAGACTTAACGAAGCTAGTTTGTTGAAGACAAAATGCGACTAATAATTATATGTGACTTGTTACAAAGTGTGATGAAGCAATAAAAGTGACTTGTTACAAAGTGGGATGCAGTTTAAATTTGCTCATGTGTCTTGCTTCACATATTGAACACATGTGTGCTAGACTTAACGAAGCTAGTTTGTTGAAGACAAAATGCGACTAATAATTATATGTGACTTGTTAAAAAGTGTGATGATGTTTAATTGCTCATGTGTCTTGCTTCACATATTCAAAACATGTGTGCTTGACTTCACAAAGCTTGTTTGTTAAAGAGATAATGTGACTTGTTATAAAGCGGGTGCAGTTTAAATTTGCTCATGTGTTTTGCTTCACATATTCAAAACATGTGTGCTAGACTTTACGAAGCTAGTGTGTTGAAGAGATAAAAGTGACTTGTTACAAAGTGGATGCAGTTTATATTTGCTCATGTGTCGTGCTTCACATATTGAACACATTTGTGCTAGATTTCACGAAGCTAGTTTGTTGAAGACAAAATGCGACTAATTATTATATGTGACTTGTTACAAAGTGGGATGATGTTTAATTGCTCATGTGTCTTGCTACACATATTGAACATTTGTGTGCTAGACGTCACAAAACAAGTTGGATGAAGAAAAAGTGTTACTTATTATTATATGTGACTTGTTATAAAGTTGGCTGCGGTGTTTATTGCTCATGTGTGTAGTTTCACATATTGAAAACATGTGTGTTAGACTTCACAAAGCTAGTTTGTTGAAGAGATGATGTGACTTGTTACAAAGTGGGATGCTGTTTTTAATTGCTCATGTGTCTTGCTTCACATATTGAATACATGTGTGCTAGACTTCACAAAGCTAGTGTGTTGAAGGGATAAAAATTACTTGTTACAAAATGGATGCAGTTTATAATTTCTCATGAGTCTTGCTTCACATATTGAACACATGTGTGCTTGATTTCACGCAGCTAGTTTGTTCAATACAAAATGCGACTAATAATTATATGTGCCTTGTTACGAAGTGGCATGCTGTTTTTATTGCTCATGTGTCTTGCTTCACATATTCAAAATATGTGTTCTAGACTTCACAAAGCTTGTTTGTAGAAGCAATAAAAGTGACTTGTTACAAAGTGGGATGCAGTTTAAATTTGCTCATGTGTCTTGCTTCACATATTGAACATATGTGTGCTAGACTTCACAAAGCTAGTGTGTTGAAGATACAAATACGACTTGTTACAAAGCTTGTTTGTTAAAGAGATAATGTCACTTGTTATAAAGTGTGATGATGTTTAATTGCTCATGTGTCTTGCTTCACATATTGAAAACATGTGTGCAAGACTTCACAAAGCTAGTATGTTGAAGAAAAAATGTAATTAATAATTATATGTTGGATGTAACATGTTAGTTTGCTCATGTGTCTTTCTTCACATATTGTGTGTGCTATACTTTACAAAGCTAGTTTATTGAAGAGAATATGTTACTGAAACAAAGTTTGATGTAAATTTGCTCATTTGTCTGGTTTTGAACAAAATAACTTGGAAGAATTCAGTAATAGAAGCAAAGTTTCTCAGAAGTAAATCTTAGTTCACAAATGGAAAATGATTACTCTAGACATCTCACTTATACTAAATGTTAAAACCAAACCTTAAAAAATACTTTTCATCTAAATGTTATAGCATATAATTGTCATTACTATAAAATGTATATTTAAATTTACAACAAATACAATTACAAAACTGAATCCTCTTAATATGCATACAACACAAACATAGATGTGTCTTTCAAAATAGCTAACAAAGGAAGCGCTCTCTAGGCATAACAATAATAACATCCTTGCCTCTGATAGTTTCATATGCATAAACAAACTTTGATTTAATCCGTTGTACAGGTATATATGATGATGGTCCTTCAAAGTCATAAATATTATTATACCACACCTCTACAGGTTTCCCATAGTAATTCAGTAGGTCTTCATCAACCTTTGAAAACCACCTTACTTTGGCTATCAGATGCACACATGATTTTCCATCAATTAAAATATTGTGTATAAGAATTCTTTCTTTTTGGCCTGGTCTTGGAAATAATTCCATGTTTTCATAAGAACAGATTTGTCCATCATCTTTGTGCCAGTGTGCCATAATCATAGAAGATCTTGAACATCTTCCATTTTCGACACCTATGATTGAACCATTTATTTCTGCATATTTACTCAATCTGCAAGTGTTACAAATCTCTGATCTATTTTAGGCCTGTAGGAATTTTCTGTACGGGCCCTATTTAAGGAGGAACCCCTACCGGAAGTATAACAAGCCGACTTTGGTGTTTTTTAGTAGGTAAATACCTGCTTCATATTAGGTAAGTTCTCGCATAAAAATCGCGGTCTTAGAAATACCGAAATTTTGAGCTTTTCCAAGAGGCCCAATTTTGTATTATTTTTTTTAGATAAAATTTAAAAAAAGTTGAAGTCGTCAATTGCATTTAAATAAAAAGAAAAACATATATTTTTAATAAATGTTTTTTTATGTTCAGACGAAGCCATGATGTTCAAAATGTGTTATTTATGTGTTTTTACGTTAATTTCTTCTGCGCATGCGCAAATTTAGTTAAACGAG
The DNA here is from genome assembly GCA_031761405.1 of Serripes groenlandicus. Lineage (NCBI taxonomy): Eukaryota > Metazoa > Mollusca > Bivalvia > Cardiida > Cardiidae > Serripes > Serripes groenlandicus. The sequence continues at coordinate 57,493,056 of JASEVX010000001.1, forward strand.
TACGGTTTAAATCGGTAAATAAGTTAATTAACACATATATTATGTTATTTCTTTACAAAATCATTTCAACATACACGTCCGAAGCAAGACATACATTCACGGGTAACTTGTGCCTTTCATATTTTCACCCATCTGTTCGTTCATTAATTCAACGTTTCGATCAACACATTTGTTTATTTATTTTTTTAGCTCACCTATGTACGAACTGCAAGGTGAGTTATTATGATTACATTTTGTCCGCCGTCCGTTCGTCGTCAACATTTGCTCTTGTGAACACTCTACAGTCTATTCTTTGCATCCAATCATCATGAAAGTTTATCAGAACATTCATCTCGATGATTTCTTGGACAAGTATGAAACTGGGTCATGTCTGGTCAAAACTAGGTCACTAGGTCAAATTAAAGGAATATATTATTAACACTCTGGAAGATAAATGTTTGGCTTGAGCATGTTGAAACTTTGTCAGAAGGTATGTTTTAGTGATATTTAGGCCAAGTTTGAAACTGGGTCATGTCCGGTCAAAACTAGGTCACTTGGTCAAATTTAAGGAAAATCTTGTTAACAGTCTGGAACTGTTAGTGATATCTAGGCCAAGTTTGAAACTGGGTCATTTCAAGTCAATAACTAGGTCACTTGGTCAAGTTTAAAGAAACTCTTGTTAACACTCTGGAAGTCACATTTTTGGCTTGAGCATGTTAGAACTTTGTCAGAATGGTTCTCTTAGTGATATCTAGAGCAAGTTTGAAACTGGGTCATGTCCGGTCAAAAACTTGGTCAATCGATCAAATTTAAGGAAAATCTTGTTAACACTCTGGAAGTCACGGCTTGAGCATATTGAAACTTTGTTAGAATAATTGTCTTAGTGATATCTAGGCCAAGTTCGAAACTGGGCTATGTCCGGTCAAAACTAGGTCACAAGGTCGAAATTAAGAAATATCTTGTTAACACTCAGGTGAGAAAATCAAAGGCCATCATGGCCTTCTTGTTTGTTATAACAATAAACACAATTTTGATTGTGATTTGATGTCCCTTTTTTATTAAGGTCCACTATTGGAGTGAAATATTGAAGAACTGAAGCATATTTAGTTTACTGATTGAAAGTTATGAAAATTTCCAATTATATAAAACGATAATTAGTCACAAAGTTACGGTAAAAATATATGATTATCACAATGAAAATTGTGTTTATTGAGCGCAGCATTGAACAGACTCCATGAAGGTATTCTTTTTATTTAAGCTTTATTGAAATATCGGGACAATATCCAAAGAAAATCTTTCATTTCTTTGTTTCTGATAATAAGTAAATCTTGTTTCGTTATTAATCAAGCTATGGACTATGGCCTTTAAAAAGCCGTTCGGCAAGTCGTTTTATTCGAGTAAACGTTGTCACACTGTCACTTCGTTCGTATTTTACCATAGCCATAGCATGTGTAGCAGATTGTCCATCAATGTTTTCCTCGTTTTGGTCAAAGTTATCGATTGATGCATCAATCATTGGTCCAGTAGAGTCAACATGTTCTAACCCAAAAGATATATCTTTCAATACTGACTGTCAGGCAATGTTTTGCTGCAGAACTCAAAAACATTCGCACCTCATTTAAGTTACACATACGCCTAGGCTTTTCAGAGTGTCAATTAAGATTTTACAACCAAAGTCATGGTGAAGTTGAACAGTCAACCCAAGAATCAAGGGCCTCTTCATATTTCGATTGATTGATTGGGGTTTAACGCCGTTTTTAACCATTTCTCAGTCATATAACGGCGGCCAGTTCACCTACTCATGTGATTCCTGGTTTGCTCACACCAGTACTCCACACAACAGTCTTCCAAATCATCTGGCTACTTTTCCACATATACTAAGTCAATTGGTGAAAGACAAATGACGCATGTCGCATTAACTTTTGTCAATCGTCGGAAAGAATGTTGGCCTAGCCGGGATTCGAACTTAAAACCCTTGGATTGACAGCCCGCGTGGCTACCGACTGAGCTTTTGGGGCTCGTCTTCATATTTCGACAGATGGACACTATTTGGTGACACATAAATATAGACTTGATTGACCGTTTGTTATCCCTTGTTATATTTGAAAGAGACAATGCCTTGTTAAATGCCTTTTCATCCAGCCGCCAAAAGATAAAATCTGCCAAATCCTGGGGAATAAACTCTTTAACGGCATGAAGATTGAATTCTGAAGGCGCAACATACTCATCCTTGTCGTTGGATGTACATGCCATCGACTCTCTAAGTATTCCAGTCGCTGCTTGTACTTTGTATCGGGTACTCTCTCCTGTCCCAGTTGAAATGCAAGTTAGCATTTCTTTCCATGTATTACCCTTGTCACATATAAGGCAACACTCTCTGTCATAGAATGAGACACATGGATCTCTTACTGAATGACGTTTACTAGTTGATGAACTGTCGTGTGTCGTCTCATCTTGATCAATCCATGGGTAACGTCGGGTGTATAGAGATATACATTTGGTATGAAACCTTGCTTTGAGATGAAATCCCAATATAGCCTCTCTATATTGGTTCAATTGGGTGTGAACAGTGTCACGTTTTTTATCAGCAATGAATAAAATTGCATGAGGACCCTTTTTTGATGGATTTTTTTATAACCACGCCAAATCGCCAAATTTGAGTCTGTTAAACTTTTGTAACAAATAATGCATAAACTAGCATTGAAAGTACAATCGTCAATGACTAGTGAAGCCATCGTTTGGTTAATAAAATAAATGTTTAACACAGATTTAGAACAACCTTGGTCTATTCAATACAAGAGCTTACTAGTATTATTTATCTTGGAAAAAATTTCTTAGGCAGAAATTTTATAAAACTGCGTCACTGCTTATGTCAGAGCAAATGACACCCATTGGCCAGTTAATAAATAACACGCTGACATTTATAATTTACCTGTAAACTATATCAGTTGATTCAAGCTATATATTCAACTGATAAATTAAACAACACATATGTTTTTAAAATAGTATTAAGACCGTTTATATGTCGACTGAATGTAGATATACTTGCTTTAAATAAAATTATCCAGTTATCATTTTAAATTAACACGCTTACATTTATAATTTATTACGTTGATATATAAAGCAATTGGTTTCAGATTAATTCATTTAATAAACATTGTATTAATATTGAGCATTCAGAACGATCATACTTTATTTGCTTAACGATTAGTAAACTGTTAATTAGACAGTGTTATGTACACATTTTAAATTGCTTTAAACGCCGATTACATGGATTCATTTGCATGTTTACGAACACAATCATTGATAAATTCAATACATTAAACGTCTTCAATAAAAAAAATAGCAATAAACCTGATAAAGCATATACTTTTGGAAAATATCCGAAATATACGTATTATCCGAATTACTCTTTTTTCCTATATAAGATAAAGCAAAGTTTTCCTAGTTTGAAGCATAAATAACTTTTTCTGTAAGAGACGGATTTCTATGCGATTTTTTTTGGTTAACATGTACATCAATACCTTACGAAAAATATTAAAATCGCTTTGTTATACTCCCGGTAGAATCTTTCAAAAACACCAACCCGTTTTCTACAGGTCTATTTCCATTAATAGTTGGATATAGAATGTCATACATCACACGCAGATGTTCAAGATCTCTGTCATTTAAACTATAGTGTTTTAAAGATGACAATTTAATAGTACGTAGAGATTCAAAAATCCAATTAACCAAGTCTACTTGAGTATCCTTAGACGACATTTTAACCAGATCATAATCTGTCTTTTCCGTCATTTGGCCAAGTGTTCCTCGTTCTCTTTCATTATGTAATTTGATAAGCCTAATGAAGTCTGGACCAAAATCTTCATTTAAACTTTCGTTACAAAATATATCTGAAGTATGGCTGTTTTTAGCTCCACTGGCTGAAAGCCAGTCGAGCTTATGTCATGGCGAATTGTCCGTCGTGCGTCCGTGCGTGCGTGCGTGCGTGCGTGCGTGCGTTAACTTTTTCCTTTAAACGACTTCTTCTCCCTAACCACTTGGCCAATTTGATTGAAACTTCATGGGAAGCATCCTCTCAATGTCCTCTACTAAATTCCTTCAAATTTTTTTGATCCATTCAAAATTCTGGTTTCCATGGCAACCGAAAGAAGAAAATAGTGAGAACTTAAAAAATCTTCTTCTCCGAAAGTGTCAGGCCGATTTTCAAATAATTTTGTAGAAATGTTCCTTGGGTGACCCTTTATTAGATTCCTTCAAGAAATTTTGATTGGGCGAAAAACATGGTCGCCAGGGGGCGGGGCTTTTTTGCCTTATATAGCTATAGTGAAAACTTAAATAATCTTCTTCTCAAAAAGTGTTCAGCAGATTTTCAAATAATTATGTAGAAATGTTCCGTGGGTGACCCTCTATCAGATTCCTTCAAGCCATGTTGATTGGTAAAAAAACATGGCCGTCACAGGGCGGGGCTATTTTGCCTATATGGCTAAAGAGCAAACTTAAAAAATCTTCTCCTCCAAAAGTGTCAGGCCGATTTTCAAATAATTTTGTAGAAATGTTCCTTGTGTGAACCTTAATTAGATTCCTTCAAGAAATGTTGATTGGGCGAAAAACATGGCCGCCAGGGGGCGGGGCTTTTTTGCGTTATATAGCTATAGTGAAAACTTAAAACATCTTCTTCTCCGAAAGTGTTCAGCCGATTTTCAAATAATTTTGTAGAAATGTTCATTGGGTGACCCTCTATCAGATTCCTTCAAGCCATGTTGATTGGTCGAAAAACATGGCCGCCAGAGGGCGGGGCTATTTTGACTTATATGACCATAGTGAAAACTTAAAAAATCTTCTCCTCCGAAAGTGTCAGGCATATTTTCAAATAATTTTGCAGAAACATTCCTTTGGTGACACTCTACAAGATTCCTTTAAGCCATGGTGGTTGGTAAAAAAAATAGCCACCACGGGGCAGGGCTGTTTGGAGATTTTATTTTTGCCTTATGGCCGTGGAGCGATACTGGCCCTCTTGGGCCTCTTGTTCAAAAATGTGCTCATTAGTTGTATTTCAATATCTCTTTTGTTAGTTGGAAAAGAACCTAATACACCATTTTCCCTTTCAAAGCTAAACAGCCAAAAAGAATAAACAGGTCCATAGTCATACACACATTTATCTAAATGAACATGCATATGCATATTTGGAGTGATACTATCAGCTCCAAAAAGTCTTTCCACTTGCATACAAAAAGAAAGAAGTAACTGACTTGCTACTTTAACATTATTCTTTGACAAAGTTTTAGTACAAAGAATTTTACATGCTAATACAAACTTTCTCCAACATTCTAAGTGAACATCTGGTAAAACACCTTTGAGAGCAAAAATAGAGAACAAAATTGTCCAATTTTTTAACTGATCTGCATTAAATGCACCAAAACTATTAGCAATTTTCTGAGGTAATTTCCCTACATCAGATGGGCAAAGTATTTTTTCAATTTGATTTTCTATTCTTTTTAAGTCTTCTGGCTTTAAAAGTTCATTTTCTTTCCAAAGTGATAACATCTTTTTTGCTGTTCCGAGAAATAGATTATGCATAGGATCAATGATTGTCATTATAATTGGGTCAAAATATTCTAATTCCAAAAGCACAGAATAACGAACACCATATTTCCTTTCCAAATCTTCCCTTTTTGTCTTTGTTTTAGATTTAACAACTTCTCTGATCATTTTCCTATGTGTGTCTGAACTTCTAAATGTCCATGAGGAAAAATCAAAACCTCCATAAAAAAAATTACCAACCCCCCCTTCAAAACTTTGAAGACATTTATTACAACCTCTTGTTGCTGCATGGCTAAGAAACCCGCACAGTTTTCTACTTGCAGGAATGTCACAGCCTACACATAACAAAGCCATTTTGAATCTAACTGCTTCATTCGGAGAATTAAAGCTTGTCATAAATATTCCATTCCAGGCTTCTTTTAGTTCATTTACTAATGGTTCAATAAATGTGTTTGTTGGAGGTTCTGTTTTCATGTCAGGAATAAGCCCAATCAAAATAATATTTTTCTTCTTAAATCGTTCATGTCTTGGTAGGTTTAATATGGACAAATAGATGGCACCTACAGAATAGTTTGTGTGTTTGAATGGTTGGAACCAATCAACATTTAACATAATACCATAATTCCTTTCTTCTGTGAAATAATTATAATTTCTTCCATTAAAATCTGTCCATATATCCCCATCATAAACATCCATTAAAACATTATCAGGTAAAGCCCTTTTACGCCAAAGTTCACATTTATTCTCAAAATCTTTTCGGTGAACCAAATTCTGTAAAGTTTCTTTTAAACTTTTGTAACAATATACTTTCTTGGCTACTAACTTTGCTTGACCATTTATATAGGCTGTTCGCAAAAGCTTTTCTCCACACGGTCTTCGAAAATGTGCTAAAAAATGATTTGGGAATACTATGTTACTGCATGTTTTTGAGACAGTTTCACCTTCTACTACTTTTAAACAATCGAAATACTCATATAGGGCATGACACTTTTTGCACACTACATACTTTTCAAAATTGTTTTTGTCATAAGAAATACACATATGGACCTGATAAACATTTGTTGGAAATTTTTCATATAATTTCAATGCTAACCCTGATGTCGAAGACACCAGAAATAACATAGATTTGAATAATAGAAGTACTGAAGAAAATGCAAGATCTGATATATAAAAAAAAGATTGCCAAGAAAGTAACACCTTTAAAACTAAAAAAATATAGTCCGATATAATATCCTTTTCGGATTCAATACTATAATCTGACATATATTCATCTATATCTAGTTCCTCATATATGTCTTGTTCTCTATCAGATGAGTGGGAAGACATAGAACATTCTTCTGTGTGACTATAATAATCACCAAATAATGTTGAGTCAATTTCATCTGTGGCATCATTGATAACTTCCTCTTCAGAAAATAATGTTGTATGAAGTTCAATTCTTTCATTCTTAGCAGCTGAAGAACAGGTGTGCCTTTGTATGTGTCTTAAAGAATATTCTTCTTGGCACACAGAACAGATCTTTCGTCGATGCTTTCGTTCCATTCTCTCTTCATTTCAAAAAGACATGGTTCACTGTAAATACAAAATAATACTATCATGGCAATAATTGTTACCATTTGAATACTTTTAACACTTTTCCACATACAACAAATCTGCAGTAAATGACTTATCAAGAGAACTATCATGGGCCTACATAACTCACCTGATTAAACAGATCCTAAATGTTTTCAATGCGCCTTCTCTAGCATTCATAAAACAAGCTTCTCTCCCTGGTAGCCATGTTTTATCAAAGGATAAACATAATATGAAGAAGGGTCCCCCAAGGAACAGCTGTGTTAAATTATTTGCAAATCAGGCCAGTACTTTTGAACAAGAAGATTTTTTTCTCAAAGGTTTTACAATACACATATCAGAAAAACAAGCTCCATTCCCTGGTGGCCATGTTTTTCAACAGATTACAATTTAAACAATCTTGTGAGAGTCACCCAGGAACCTTTGTGCAAATTGTTTTTTTAGAATTGGGCCAGTACTTTTAGACAAGAAGATTTTTGCATTTTCCCATCTTGTTGATGCCGCGGCTACCAAAGTTCTGCAAAGAAATACATTCTTTCAATAACTTGGAAAGAGGACCATCTGTGAAATTATCTTTTATTTGGTTCAGGAGGAAAAGCTGTTCGTAGGAAAATGTGAATGGTCATACAGACAGACAGACGCCAGACGATGAGTGCTCACAACAGCTCGTCCCACATGTTGTGCTCAGTTGAGCTAAAAATCAGGTCAAAATAATTGGAAAATTCTAAAAATGAGAAAATAATCCTGAAAAAACCCAATTCCATATCAAAAACAATTTCTTCTATTACCACAGATTGTAAAAGTAGTCTGCTGCAGATGTATTATATTGCATCAGCATGTTATAAAGAGTAACATATATACTTTTTTATAAATACAAAGAAATTGGCTATTTATAGGAAACAAGAGGGCCAGGATGGCCATAAATCAACCCTATGGCAACAAATGTGTATCTGCTAATACGAATTTAAGTTATTTGTTTAAACAACTCTTGAAGAGAACCAACAAATGAACATTCCTGTGAATGTTCATGACGACACTGAGTGATCACAATAGCTTACCTTGAGCACTTTGTTCTCAGGTGAGCTAAAAAGGAGAAATTGCTGATCATGAGCAAATTACTCTTTTTTTGACACAAACCGCAATCTGTTGCAGATGCATACAAATACGTCTATATATAGCAGATGGTTGAATACAAAAGAAGCAGGATCAGAATGACATTTGAAAAAACTACCTTGTCCAACAACAGTTTTCACAACATGAGTTCCACTAAATTTCTGTACTTTGGCTTTAGCTTTCAAATATCGCTTGAAATCTTTCATCAGGGGATCATCATTTAAGTCTGTTAGATCTACAAAAAAAGAATAATTCATTATCAGTATATATGGATATACACTTAATAAAAGCTGTGACTATTTTTATATAACAGAAACATATGATGGTATATGAAGGATATATTTATTTAATGCTGAAGTTGGCATTAGAAGACATTTGCCTGACACAATCATATAATAACGCTTCTGTAGACAACCTCTGTATTGTAAAAATAAAGTATTGACAGACATTAAAATATTAGAAACAATAAGGAAATTTAATGGCACCTTGTATTGCTGACTGATCACTGATAATGCTGCAGGAACTTGATGGATTGCTCTCTGGCTGTCTGTCTGGATTGCTCTCTAAACTCTTCTTTTCCTTTGGTTCAAACTCAGATATACCTTTGTCATTTGTGGCTTGCAATTTCAGTTTCAGCTTTTTGATTTGTCTCCGCCTTTTACTTCTCGCTTTGACCCGATCTTTATCTTTATTCAATGCCTTGCAAGAAGGTATATTGTCCATATATCAATCTGGAAAAAAGGTAAAAATTGGCATCAAATGCAAACAATCACGGTTTGAGTAGCTCTAGGCGAAGTTCAATTCTGCCACAATAGCTAATAAACTGATTGCAAAGACATTTAAGTTAATTGTGCTGCCGCAGGGCGCTTCTAACACATTAAATTACCATGTAACATTTAAAGGGAATTGGAACATTTATAAAATAGGTGAATTTTTGCTTAGGAGATGTTGTCTGTATGCGGATCTTGTCCACTACTGGAAAAATGATTTTGTCTGTGTATGCCTAGAGTATTTTGTCTGTAGGGAATTATGACCTACATTCTTTTCCTCCAAGAACAAAACATGCCATACAATAACGACCTTTTGGAGAGGGGCTACAGTCGCAACGGCTCTGTCTAACTCATGACATTTCAGGTCAAATGAATTTTAATAATATAGGCCCCTGTATAGCCTAACACAACCTTAGGTGAATTTAGAACAGAGGTTTTGCAGCAGATTTTGTTTAACCCTTTCCCTCATATAGGCGCTTTCTGACGCCTCTGCAGTAGACGGCTTTTTGAAAACATAGTGGACAAAAGAAGAAATTCTTTTGCCACAATGTTTTCCACTTTACGTCAAAGATCATTTATTCAATTATAGGGATTTTCTATTTTTTTGACAAATATGTTTAAAGTCGTCTGCATATTTTTTGTATGAGGGAAAGAGTTAATTAAAGCTAAAATTTACAGTTGACAGAGAGTGATCAGATTAGAGCCCTTTGGCTCAAATGATCTAAAAGTACATCTTGTTTTAAAAAGGAGATCCCAAAAGTGAAAACCATGCCGATTTCTTGTGAACAAAAATCGAAAACCCTGCACCAATTCTGAGGCAGAAAATTTAGAAAATAATTGAACAAAAATATGAAAAGTTTAAATGAATTCAAACTACTGACTGATCTTGAGCAATATATCTCCTTTTGTCTCATTTTTTTGCAACTATATTCAATAGTTATACTTTCCTACATGTTTATACCTGTTACTAAAGTGTGTCCCAAATTTCTGTTTAATAACAGATAAGATCAACTTTATTGCTCGAAATACCCGACACAGGTTATGGCAAAACATGATAATTATAAAAAATCAATGTGGATAATCTACACAACACAAACAAAAATAAAAATAAGTAACACACTTACTGAAGATGTGCGTCTGTGCTTTGTGAGAATCTGGCAAACTATATTGGTCGTTTTTGGTAAAATGTATAGGCCTAATTAAGTGATCTCCTTTGTCTGGTCTTCCGTTTAGAAAATGAGTAAATATCCAGCATGGCCTGGGGTCTTGATCAGCATCCTATATACATGTATTCGTATTTATCATTGAGTCTTTACTATGAAAGAAAATTACCATATAGAACTTATTCAAATGTATTCAACAAGTACTTTAAATAATGTCTGTAGAAAGTTGCTTTATTATTCATTTTTCTCACATTTGATATAAAAATAAAAATACGAATGTATGCGATATTTACATTCCCAGGCTCTGCAGCCAATCAATAGGTACCTATTTTAAATCTGCATGGCGAGGGTAAACAAAGCCACAAATTAAATATCACTCCTAGACACTACACTAAAAACGTTTATATATAAAGAAATGTCTGATCACAACATATCAGACAATGAAAGTTTGCTGCTGTTTGTGGATGCCAGTGATGAGACGGCATCGTCGCGAAGCCAGGCTCGGAATGTTCCATCTTTTTCTTTGAACAGTCTCAGCGAATCGGAATCCGACTCCATTTTATCAAGGGTAAGCATGCTCGATTTATATTTATTTAAACCTTTATCTTATTTTATTCAATTATGTTAAATTGAAAAGATTCAGCATATTAACAACCCTGCAAGGCTCTTTTTATTTTTTATTTTTTTATTTGTTCTTCAAAGTTCAATTTTAAGTTTTCAAGGCTGCCAGAAGAATCGACCCCACGCGAAATCAACCCCATTTTACTCAGAAGAATCGATCCCAATTTTAGTCAACCCCGTTATCGGTTTTAATAGGTGTGAATGGATGATGGTTCTTTTGTTGTATAATCACTGCATTTTGATAGAGGACATATCTCCTTTTCTCACAATGTTACTAAATTATCCAATATCATGGTTTCAAAGTATGCCAAAGTTTTGTAATAGTGTTTGATAGAGGACATTTCTCCTTTTCTCACAATGTTACTAAATTATCCAATATGCCGAAGATGTGTACTACTGTTTGATAAAGGACATATCTCCTTTTCTCACAATGTTACTAAATTATCCAATATCATGGTTTCAAAGTATGCCGAAGTTTTGTAATAGTGTTTGATAGAGGACATTTCTCCTTTTCTCACAATGTTACTAAATTATCCAATATGCCGAAGATGTGTACTACTGTTTGATAGAGGACATATCTCCTTTTGTCACAATTTTACTAACTTATCTAATATGCCGAAGTTGTGTACTACTGTTTGATAGACGACATATCTCCTTTTTTCACAATTTTACTAACTTATCTAATATGCTGAAGTTGTGTACTACTGTTTGATAGACGACATATCTCCCTTTGTCACAATTTTACTAACTTATCCAATATGCCGAAGTTGTGTACTACTGTTTGATAGAGGATATTTCTCCTTTTCTCACAATCTTACTAAATTAAGACAATATGCCGAAGATGTGTACTACTGTTTGATAAAGGACATATCTGCTTTTCTCACAATGTTACTAAATTATCCAATATCATGGTTTCAAAGTATGCCGAAGTTTTGTAAAAGTGTTTGATAGAGGACATTTCTCCTTTTCTCACAATCTTACTAAATTATCCAGTATGCCGAAGATGTGTACTACTTTTTGATAGAGGACATATCTCCTTTTCTCACAATCTTACTAAATTATACAATATGCCGAAGATGTGTACTACTGTTTGATAGAGGACATATCTCCTTTTCTCACAATGTTACTAAATTATCCAAAATCATGGTTTCATAGTATGCCGAAGTTTTGTAAAAGTGTTTGATAGCGGACATTTTTCCTTTTCTCACAATCTTACTAAATTATACAATATGCCGAAGATGTGTACTACTGTTTGATAGAGGACATATCTCCTTTTCTCACAATGTTACTAAATTATCCAATATCATGGTTTCAAAGTATGCCGAAGTTTTGTAATAGTGTTTGATAGAGGACATTTCTCCTTTTCTCACAATGTTACTGAATTATCCAATATGCCGAAGATTTTTACTACTGTTTGATAAAGGATATATCTCCTTTTCTCACAATGTTACTAAATTATCCAATATCATGGTTTCAGAGTATGCCGAAGTTTTGTAATAGTGTTTGACAGAGGACATTTCTCCTTTTCTCACAATGTTACTAAATTATCCAATATGCCGAAGATGTGTTCTACTGTTTGATAGAGGACTTGTCTCCTTTTGTCACAATTTTACTAACTTATCCAATATGCCAAAGTTGTGTACTACTGTTTGATAGAGGACATATCTCCTTTTCTCACAATTTTACTAACTTATCCAATATGCCGAAGTTGTGTACTACTGTTTGATAAAGGACATATCGAGGGCTTGGTGTGAAACGGTTGTAACTAAAAACCTATATTGAAAACCCTGGTTTAGGGGCAATTTTGACCCCTTTGTTAACAATGCAAATTTAGGTGCCATTGCTCAGAACGAGCAATGGCACCTAAATGTCCATTGTTTACCAAGTAAAATGATTTAATGCTTATTAAGACTTTATGGCGAGGTAATTAACCTTGGTAAAAAAATACCAATTTGATTTACAACCGTTTCAGGCCAAGCCCTAGATATCTCCTTTTCTCACAATGTTACTAAATTATCCAATATCATGGTTTCAAAGTATGCCGAAGTTTTGAAAAATGTCCGCTATCAAACACTTTTACAAAACTTCGGCATACTTTGAAACCATGATTTTGGATAATTTAGTAACATTGTGAGAAAAGAAGATATGTCCTCTATCAAACAGTAGTACACATCTTCGGCATATTGGATAATTTAGTAAGATTGTGAGAAAAGGAGATATGTCCTCTATCAAAAAGTAGTACACATCTTCGGCATACTGGATAATTTAGTAAGATTGTGAGAAAAGGAGAAATGTCCTCTATCAAACACTTTTACAAAACTTCGGCATACTTTGAAACCATGATATTGGATAATTTAGTAACATTGTGAGAAAAGGAGATATGTCCTTTATCAAACAGTAGTACACATCTTCGGCATATTGGATAATTTAGTAAGATTGTGAGAAAAGGAGAAATATCCTCTATCAAACAGTAGTACACAACTTCGGCATATTGGATAAGTTAGTAAAATTGTGACAAAAGGAGATAAGTCGTCTATCAAACAGTAGTACACAACTTCGGCATATTGGATAATTTAGTAAGATTGTGAGAAAAGGAGATAAGTCGCCTATCAAACAGTAGTACACAACTTCGGCATATTAGATAATTTAGTAAGATTGTGACAAAAGAAGATGTGTCGTCTATCAAACAGTAGTATACAACTTCGGCATATTAGATAAGTTAGTAAAATTGTGAGAAAAGGAGATATGTCGTCTATCAAACAGTAGTACACAACTTCGGCATATTGGATAATTTAGTAAGATTGTGACAAAAGGAGATAAGTCGTCTATCAAACAGTAGTACACAACTTCGGCATATTAGATAATTTAGTAAGATTGTGACAAAAGGAGATATGTCGTCTATCAAACAGTAGTACACAACTTCGGCATATTAGATAAGTTAGTAAAATTGTGACAAAAGGAGATATGTCGTCTATCAAACAGTAGTACACAACTTCGGCATATTAGATAAGTTAGTAAAATTGTGACAAAAGGAGATATGTCCTCTATCAAACAGTAGTACACATCTTCGGTATATTGGATAATTTAGTAACATTGTGAGAAAAGGAGAAATGTCCTCTATCAAACACTATTACAAAACTTCGGCATACTTTGAAACCATGATATTGGATAATTTAGTAACATTGTGAGAAAAGGAGATATGTCCTTTATCAAACAGTAGTACACATCTTCGGCATATTGGATAATTTAGTAACATTGTGAGAAAAGGAGAAATGTCCTCTATCAAACACTATTACAAAACTTCGGCATACTTTGAAACCATGATATTGGATAATTTAGTAACATTGTGAGAAAAGGAGATATGTCCTCTATCAAAATGTAGTGATTATACAACAAAAGAACCAACATCCATTCACACATATTAAAACCGATAACGGGGTTGACTAAAATTGGGTTCGATTCTTCTGAGTAAAATGTTGTTGATTTCGCGTGGGGTCGATTCTTCTGGCTACCGTTTTCAAGACCTTTGTTATGTCATTTGTGTTTGTTGTCGCCAGTGTAAACTGTTCCATTCTGATTTTACCATACTTCAAGTTTCAATCGGATTTCTGACGATTTGAAATATATAAAAAAGAACACCGCCCTTATCTTGATGTTTTAACTCAATATTTAAAAGAAACCTGATGAAAACTCTTCAATCTTGGTTTCAAAACCTTATTAGAATTGACCTAAACAAATAAATGTGATACCGAGCATTTTAAGGTATTTGTATGAAAGAATAAGTTGAAACATGCACAAGTTTCATATTTATTAACTTATTATATTGACATGTATATATATGAAATGTGTAGGTTTCACAAAGGCCTTCAACTTTAAGAAGATCACCACGGAAACAGGCGTATGTAAGAAGAAAATTACAAATTTTGGAAGAGTCGGACTCAGAAGATAGCACTCCCAGCCAAGCTTCAATTATTTCTAAAAAGGTAGGACCATGTTAAACTATGTGGTATATTTAACTACTGTTTATAGTTAATTCTATGATTGAGAAATCAGCAGCTGAGCTTTATAGTTTTAACTTGTTGATTTGAAAACACTGTGACAAAAGGAGATATTGCTCATTATAACTAGAAGCAATGTTTTATTTTGCCACACTGTTTTCTAAAGCCATCTGCTTTGGGAAAGGATTTACCTTTACCTTATGTGCAACAGTTTATCAGCAAAAACCTTGAACATCTTTAGATGCAAGAAATGGAATGTCTCTATAAATTAACTAATTATTGATAACATGACTGGGCAAATGGAGAGATTTTTCATTATAATCAATGTACCCATCTGCGACAGTCACAATGGCTCAAAGGTCGTCTGCTGCATATGCTCCAAAATGCATATATGTATGTGGCAAGGGTTAATTAATTACAAGATTAGCTACTTTTATGCTCTACACAATTGTAAACATCGAAAAGAAAATATCAAGATAAAATAATTGTTTGATTGTGATCCATTTGATGGAAAAGGTTTGAAGAAGAAAAAATGAGACATTTGATTGTTAAAGACCAATATCTCCTTAAAAGATTGTATGATACAAATACTCTGCATCATCTCAAGTATGACATAGAGGTTCATTGCCAATTGATTGTTCGCTCAAAGTTTTAAAAGGAAAAGGATATATTAATCGATCATATGTTAGAAATATATATAACTCACAGACATACAAATTCTTGTAAATCAGAAACAATGCATTTTTTTTGTAGAGAGAAACACCCACAACACCATGGCAGAAGAATTTGTCCCAAGAGGATGTGTCAGGAAAAAAGGGTTCAACCCCAAAAAGGATCCAACAGAGCAGTGGTGTGAAATTATTATATTTTTTCTGTTTCATTTCAAACTTGAATCTTATTTTCTAACAATATATATCTGTACACAAATGTTATGGTCAGAAAATTAGTGTCAAGTAATCATTACATTATTAAACAATACTTTGATATGAATGACCTTTTTGTAATCGCTATCCCCACTATGTTAAGGCTTAAATCCTTTTTGTTTTAATCTATTGAAGGAAAGAGTGTGCATCGTCAACTGAGAGAAGTCCTCCAGAACCAAAGGGACATTCTTTCCCAGTTATCATTAATGAAAAAAGACTTGGCAAGTATTCACGCTAGTGTAGATATGAGAAGAGAGGAAACGGAGTCTAAACCGGTACATGTCCCTAACAGAATTAGAGTAAGTATCAATTCATTGCTAAAGATTTAACCTTTTACAAGTCCGTCATATTGATGGCTTTAGATGAGTCTGCAACAATTGACTTTTGTTTTTGGGGTATGTGTCACATTCTGCGAAAAATGCATTTTCTGCCTTTTCCCACAGATTGTTTTAACTTAAAATAAACATGTATCAGGTAAATGGAAAAGAGATCTGGTTTATTACATAACCCAAAACTAAAAGCTGAAGAGCCTTATTGTAGTAAGGGTATTGTCAACAAATACTTAGTGTGTATATATATGCTTTTGTATTCATTCATTGGTACCATGAACTATTTATCAATATGAGCTACATATGCACTGTTTTTGAATACCTGTAGACTTTCAGAGATGTGTACCTTTTTATCCAGGTTTTCAACATATTTGAAACCTGCTTTTAAAACCCTTTCCAACATACAGCAAATCTGCAGTGAACAAATTTGAAAACATCTTGACAAAAACGTGGAAAATCTCTTTAAATGAATGTTTAAATTAAACTTTTGAATAGAGTTAAAAACATTGTGACAAAAGGTAAAATTGCTCATTAAGAGCACAGTTGAATTCTGCTTCACACTAACCCACATACAAAAATTCTGCAGCAGATGATTTTGAAAACATAAATATGGAAAATCTCATAATAATGAATGTAAACAGGTAAATAAAATTATAAACATTGTGACCCAAAGAAAACTTATTCATTATGAGCAATTTATCGTTTTGCCGGATTGTTTTTTAAAAAATGACTGCTGCAGAGGCGTATAAAAGGGTTAACAGAATGGGGAGGTCATTGTTTGGCGGCAGGATTGGAAGAAGGGTGTGTATACCGGCGTCAAGTCTTTGATTTAATTTCCGTTGAAAAACTGGTTTTGTAGCTATGCCATGTTTCTTCTTATTATATTACATTTTGATAATAACACAGATAATTCATATTTAACTCAGCTGTCATATTAATTTTCTTTGCAGAATGCTGTGAAAGAATTTATTTGTAGTAATAATAATAATAATAATAATAATAATAATACTTTATTTAATGAGGGTAACACAGTTAGTTACACTAATCTTCCCTGTGGCCCTCAACAATCATACATTGAACATGAAATTCAACAATGTAATTAAACATTAAAATATAAAACAAGCATTCACATAATGTTTATAAATGCAATGACAGAAACTTTTCCATTCGTCTGTAACCTAGCCCCAGAAATTCCACCATAATTGATGAGAACCATTATCTTATCTCCAAATCACCAGTAGTGCAGAGGACATGAACATAAGTTGGGATTATGACAAACGGTACAGTATAAACTTTTAAATAATATAATGCAGTGTTTCAAATTATTATTATTTTAAAACTTTAGAGAAAAATAAGGGAAAACTTAGATGTATACATGTACTTTGACATTGTGTAGAGAATGTTGTAAGAAGTGAAGAAATTGAATTATAATGCATCAGTGTTTCAAAGATTTGTCTGCTTAGAAGAAATCAAAAGAAGAAGTTGTGTTTTTACTGTTGTTTCCATTCATATTATGCTCAGCTGAGCAGGATGTGCTTGGTTAGCTATATATCACTCACATTCTGTTGTAGTCGACCGTCTAAATTTTCAGACAATCAACTTTTCATCCTCAGCCATTATGAGGACCAATTTAAAAATAATTTCACAGGAATGCTCATTAGGTCCTTTTTCAATGATATTTAAAGAATTCAATTATATGAAGAACTTTGGTTGCTATGGTATCAGAAAATGACATCTTAAAAATCTTTTTTTCCAAAAAATCGTACCAAAATTTAAAAATAATTAGACACAAATGTTCCCTGGGTGACCCTTTACCAAGATTAATTGTTGAAAAACTTGGCAGCCAGTGGCATGGCTTGCTTTCCTTATATCTAAATATATAGTGAAAACCTTTTTACAATCTTCTTGTCAAAATATATAGGCCGATTTGAAAATAATTTGTCACCAATGTATTTGTATTTGTTTCACATTATGGCGCTCAAGTTCGTTTTAGCTCACCTAAGCTCAAGGTGAGTTATTGTGATCGCCTTTTGTCCAGTGTCCGTCGTGCGTCAACTTCTTCTCCTCAGTAACCAGTGGGTCAATTGGGGTGAAACTTAAAAGAAAGCATCCTCTCAATAAACTTACCAGAATTCCTTTAAATTTTTGGGATCCATGCAGAATTCTGGTTTTCATGGCAACGAAATGAAAAAAACTTCAAAATTCTTCTTGGCAGATTTTCAAATAATTCTGTAGAAATACTCCTTGGATGACCCACTATCAGATTCCTTCAAGCCATGTTGATTGGTCGAAAAACATGGCCGCCAGGGGGCGGGGCTAAAACACCATTAACATGTCAAGACAAATAGCACAATGTTAGAATTGTTTTAAGTTTGTGCAATTAATTGTAACTAGTTGTAACGTTAATAATTTTAAATTATGCAGATATCATGATGAAATCAACAAAGAAATGACAGAGTACATCAAGAAGAGTGTGAAGGGAGTCATCCCTGATGCAACTTCAGAGGTCTTAGATGGTAATAAACGCTTGTTAATATAAGTTGTAAAAAGAAAATCATACTCTATTTATGCAAATGAAGAACAATTGTTCTGTATAGTTTTGGAGAATCAAATGTAAAATGTTAACCCTTTCCCATATACAGACACATTATGATATGGTATCTGCAGAAGACAACATTTGAAAACATTGTGGTAAATGGAAAGAAATTGCTCTATGTTTTTACTATACAGGTTCAAGAGGTTTATCTTTAGATGTTCATATAGCTTTTACCTAGATATTTTCAAAGTTGTCAGCTGCCGATTTATGGTATGTGGGGATAATATAAAACTCTATGCTAAAACACAAAATCTTTTATCGAGAAAAGATATATCCTTGGCTTTTTTCTGCTCAATGAATTTGCTTTTCATTTTACTATTACAGAATTTCATGGTATATCTGTAAGATGGCATCATTTGAAATTTATTGAAGATCTGGTCCTTTCTTGGAAAGAGATATCATTTCATGCTTCTGTTGAAAATGACTTGAAATTATTTTGAAAATAGCACTAACTGCACTGAAATGATCAGTTTTACATTTTGTATCATATATATTTGTATAGTATTTTTTGTTCTTATCAGTGGCAGTGAAAAGATATTTTCTATCAAAAAAAGAGGCATCAAATAGGAAGATGAAAAACAAAGATGTTATTCATAAACTTCGTCAGGCCACTTATGAAAGGAAAAAAGAGGTAAGAGATCAAATTGATAATATTTCAAGTCTTCCTTGTTTTGTTTTGTAAATAATTAATTAAAAGTCGATTTTAAAATTGGATCGGAGGCAGACATTCCTCAAAAACTTCCGAATTTCTATGACAGCAAAAAATGCAGAAAGATACACATTACCTCTGTCAATTTTTCCAAAAAAATCCCTATATTGTCGCTATTATAAAATGATTGCAAGATAATTTTGGGGATATCTCATGTGTTACTATATATAATTATAAGGTGTGCAACATACCGCAGCAGCAGAATAATAAATACGATAAGAAACATGGTCGAAATAATATTTTTTATACTTTTTTCGAAAACATACAAATAAATACCGTATTTTAGATAAATTATATTTATTTTGGAAGAAAAAATGATAAAACGCCAACCACTACAAACATTGCTCAGGTATAATATTCTAAAAAAGCGTGTCATTTCGCGTTAAATATTCTCTGCGGAACATGATTAGTGTGACATCAACGCATGGAGGTCTGGAACAAAGCAAATTTCCGTAAATAATAAATATTAATCTTAAAAACTCCAGCATTTTGGTCGATTGGTAAATTTTGATGTGGTGGATCAGGTGAAAAATAATTATGAACCTGTCTCTATTTGTTTTTCTGCTGAAATTATTGCCGAATCCAGCAACAAGGTAAAACACTGTTGCACACCTTGTCATTATTATTACTAGAGGGGCTATTTATAGTAACACATGCGGAATTCCCTAAATTATCTTACAATCATTTTATCATATCAAACAAAATAATAAAGAGAGAATTTTTGAGAAATTTAACAAAGTTGTTTGTATTTTCCGTATTTTGGGCTGTAAAATTTCGGACGCCTGTGATTTAACTTTTCTTCATACATGTAGTGACTTCTTTACTCAACATTGAACAAAAATCCAGTATGAATTATTTAAATTATCACAACTTACTGGGTGTTTGTATTTGGATCAATCTATGTCCGTCGTTAATTCTTAGCTTCGTATTTAGATCAATCTATGACCGTCGTTAATTCTTAGCTTCAAGTGACATGTCCATCGTGACCAATTTCAACCAAACCTCACAGGATTGATGTTCCTTTGTTGTCCTCATTCATAATTTAAATTGTATGAAGAACTGTAACTTAGCTTTTGAACTTACATGCAGTCCTTTTAATAATCTTGTTGTAAACTTGAATTTTTGAGTCTACCACACAAATAACGTGAATTTGAATTTGTATTGTAGAAAGTAAGGAGAAGGCTGCTGGCCTGTGCCAAGAAATCAAGTTGGTCCAAGGAGAAGAACGAATTGGTGACAGACTTGCTCAAAACCAGGGCATCATATAAACTGATGTCAAGTGATGAGGAGGGAGAAAATGGCTTCATCTCACATCCATATTCTTGGGAAAGTGAAACTTGGTCAAAAATCAAAGTGACTCTTGACAAAAAATACCTTGAAATATGCCCTGTCAGAAGTAAAAGGCTCCTCCAAAAATGGACTAAGGGCTCAATTAAGGAGCAAGATCCACCAAAATTGGAAGAACAATTTTCTTGGATTTGCATCTAGATGTTTAAATTATTTCAAAATGTTACGACTTTTTAAAACATTGTGGACAAAGGTGAAATTGTTCATAATCAGCTATTTCACCTATTGCCACAATATTTTCAACACGACTATAAAGTAAATATATCCCTAGATGTTTTCAAAGTTGTATATTGAAAAGGGTTAACAATGATCAATGTTTTCAAATGTTGTCTCATCACTTGGCCAATTCTAATGAAACTTCATAGGAAGCATTGTCTCATTGTCCTCTCCTAAAAACTTTCATTTTAAGCTCGTCTTTTCGAAGCATATGAAAGCTATACTACTCACCCTGGCGCCAACGCGCACTTTACAACTTGGTTAAGATTTTACGTGCAACTAAGTCCATATTTCTGTATTAACTTCATGCATGCATTGAAAATTTCCAATCCTACCCCACTATCACACCAACATGTATGTAGAGTATCAAGTAAGATAACTCTATCCTGCAATTTATGCAAGTAATGGTCCTTTTTTGACTTTGACATTCTGGTTATGATTTTGCATGCAACTATTATCTATATTTCAGTATTTTCTTTATGCATCGATTGAAACTTTAAACAGCACTACCCAACTATCACACTTTTGTAAACAAGTACTATAACAGCATTAAATGCAAGTTATAGCCCTCTTTGGACTCAATATCTCAGTGACTTAATATGCGTTGGAATAGTCAAGCGTCCTGTCCTCCGACAGCTCTTGTTTTTGTTAATACATTATAAATTCTGCTTTCGATGACAACCGAAAGAAAAAAACTTAAAAATTCTTCAAATAATTTTGCATAAATGTTCCTTGGGTGACACTTAACATGCATATGACTTTTGGGCCTCTTGTTCTCATAATGATATTTAAATATAACAATTCAGTGTTTGAAAATGAAAATATATGTGTTGGTATCAGTTTTATCTTTTGCAAACAATATTTTTGTCTTTGATAAGATTAAACATGCATACTTCTAGACATTTTTTTTTTTAACCATGGTTGTGAGAAAGGGTGATGTCATTGTGATGCCAAAGGCTGAAGGTGAAAAGGTGAACTATTCTTATCACTCTCTGTCTGCGTAAATCTGTCGTAAACTTATAAATTTAAACTCTTAAACCATTGAACCAATTTCAACCAAACTTCACAAGAATGTTCTTTTGGTGTTCTTCTTTTTAAATTGTTCAAATATTTAAATTGTATGTATTTATTGCTGCGGTATCAATAAGGGGGGAAAATGACCATCCTCTGAATCCCCTATATAGCTAGTCAGATTCCAAAAAAAATTGGTAGAAATGTTTTTTTGGGTGACCTTAAAAGTATTCTTCTCTTAATCTGTCATGAATTCCCAATTTCATACAATATGAAAATACTGTGCATTGAAAGTTGATAAAATGTTTACATATCTTCTTGTTAATTATAGCTGCAGCTGAAAGCCAGTCGAGCTAATGTCATGGCGAATTGTCCGTCGTGCGTGCGTTAACTTTTTCCTTTAAACAACTTCTCCACCCTTACCACTTGGCCAATCTGGTTGAAACTTCATAGGAAGCATCCTCTCAATGTCTTCTACTAAATTCCTTCAATTTTTTTTCATCCATTCAAAATTCTGGTTTCCATGGCAACCGAAAGAAAAAAGTAGTGAAAACATAAAAAATCTTCTTCTAAGAAAGTGTCGTGCCGATTTTCAAATAATTTTGTAGAAATGTTACTTGGGTGACCCTCTTTCAGATTCCTTCAAGCCATGTTGATTGGTCGAAAAACATGGCCGCAAGAGGGCGGGGTTATTTTGCCTTATATGGCCATAGTGAAAACTTAAAAAACCTTCTCCTCCAAAATTGTTGAGCCGATTTTCAAATCATTTTGTAGAAATGTTCCTTTGGTCACCTTCTATCAGATTCTTTCAAGCCACGTTGATTTGTCAAAAAACATGGCCGCCAGAGGGCGGGGCTATTTTGCCTTATATGGCTATAGAGAAAACTTAAAAAATCATCTCCAACGAAAATGTCTGGCTGATTTTCAAATAACTTTGTAAAAATGTTCCTTGGGTGACCCTCTATCAGATTCCTTCAAGCCATGTTGATTGGTCAAAAAACATGGCTGCCAGAGGCCGGGCTGATTTGCATTATATGGCTATAGAGAAAACTTAAACAATCTTCTTCTCCGAATGTGTTAGGCCGATGTTCAAATAATTTTGTAGAAATGTTCCTTGGGTGACCTTCTATCAGATTCCTTCAAGCCACGTTGATTGGTCAAAAAACATGGCCGCCAGAGGGGGGGGGGGGGGGGCTATTTTGATATATATGTCCAAAGTGAAAACTTAAACAAATCTTCTCCTGTAAAAGTGTTGAGCTGATTTTCAAATAATTATGTCGAAATGTTCCTTAGGTTACCCTCTATCAGATTCCTTCAAGCCATGTTGATTGGTAAAAAAACATGGCCACCAGGGGGCAGGGCTGTTTGGAGATTTAATGTTTGCCTTATGGCTGTGGAGCGATACTGGCCCTCTTGGGCCTCTTGTATTAATTACTTGTAAGTTCGTGTATGTTTGTGTGTTAGAGAGAGAGAGAGAGAATGAGCGAGAGCGAGATAGACAAATACACTACACACACACACAGTTTGTTCATGTTTTGTGTTAATCTGTGATAGTATACATGTATGTGTATAAGAATATTATTGTTATATAATACAAAAACTATTTTCCACTATATATATATATGTATATATATATATATATATATATATATCACAGAAGAGCTTCTATATACATGTTTTTTGTTGTACTTTGCGTCAACTGACGAAATTTTCAAAACCACTTGATATGGGTGACTTGACAATTAAAATCATTGCTGTTGCAAACTCATCTGCTCTCTTCTGACCGGTATTTCTTATGACAGGTTCCGACCTCTTGAAACGTTTGGTGAAAAGTTCAAATTGAGGATCTTAATTGGACAGAATCCCATATGAGAAAAAAGCGAAAAAAACGAAAATTGTTAAAAATTGCTATTACCTTGATGTTTTTGCATGTAAGGCATTGAGATTTGCTGACTGATGTACTACAATATATGCACACTATTAATAGTGCGGAGATTTTTCGCTGTATATTTATCACGTGATCACTACAACCGAATTGACAATCTCCTTCCCAGAGTTGTTGTTCCTTACACTCACGCATACATGAATGTAATGAGTCGATAGTGTTAGAGAATGCCGAATTGAATCCACAAATTCAAATGAGCAAGAGGAAATTCCACGGTATTTTTAAACGGGAAAACACGGAGCGGACGTTTTTTTAACTGCTTATTTCCTATGAAATAATGAAAAACAAGACTTGTACAACCTTCTACAACATTCCGTTACATATATATCGACGTATTTTGGATTAATTAGAATAAGTATAAAATATAACGATTTTGGACCATTATGTTGTTCAGTCCCTTTAAGCTTCAACTCCTTTACCCCATACAGTTTTCGACTCTATTTAACGTTAATAACCAGCAAAAAATAAACTGCATATCATTATAATCTAACGTTACATACGATAATGAAGATTGCATAAAACACAACTTACGTAACTTTATACAGAACATAACAGAGAATACACACATTACAATAAGTATTGTTTATAGCACGAAATTACGCTCACAG
This sequence comes from Serripes groenlandicus, assembly GCA_031761405.1. Classification (NCBI taxonomy): domain Eukaryota; kingdom Metazoa; phylum Mollusca; class Bivalvia; order Cardiida; family Cardiidae; genus Serripes; species Serripes groenlandicus. The sequence goes on from JASEVX010000001.1 coordinate 57,517,500, forward strand.
AACATAAAAATTAGTGAACATAGTCTTTAAGACAAACACAATAAATTAACACAAAATTCAGAATAGAAAACAAACACTGCACATGCCAGATTGACCCTTTCTCTCTTACGACAATTCTGCAGCAGACGACTTTGAACGTATTTTGTCAAAACATAGAAAATCTCCATAATTGAATGGATAACATATGACCACATAAAGTGGAAAACATTGTGGCAAAAGGAGAAATTGCACGTTTTGTGCAATTTCTTCTTGTGTCACTATGTTTTCAAAAAGCCGTCTGCTGAAGAGGCGTCCGAAAGCGTTTATATGAGGGAAATTGTTAACTAATATAGAAGCCATACAAATGGATGTACACAACATAATAAGGTATGTACATGACAGTTTAACCTACCAACACAGCAAAATAAGGGGTGCACACAATTAATACTTGTTATTCAAAACAATTAAGATGTTCCATACATACGTCAAAAACATGTGCCAAGATTACCTTAATCCATACATATGTCAATAACATGTGACTATATGACCTTAGTCCATCCTAGCAAAGCTAGTTTCCGGTTGTTTCTGATATATAAGTATGTGTCTATTTATAACCCGTATTATGAACGAACAAGTCAATACCTCGTTGCAGTGCTTTGTAAAGACTGTTTAATACATAGGAATACTACTGTTTAAAATACCATTGGCACATTGTGAGTACAAAACGTTTCAAATCTAAAAACAATTTTAACTAAAATATGTTTTAACTGTATAACCCTATACCATATGATGTTTTAAAACGCGGTTTCTATATTTGTTTAAACAATATTCAATAGTTATAATTTCATTTATAGCAAGTGTGTCAAATAGTTGTGTGCTAAACTTTTTCAAAGATGTCTGATGTGCATATATTTGTTTAATACTAGAGAGGAATTATCCATGTATCCCTTATATATAAATTAACGGTGAAAACATCAGAAAATATTTTTTATTTGGTGGTGTGCCATTGTCATACATTCGGAAATATCTTCTTTACACCGAAAGGTTATCCTATCCGCATCATCACATTCACGGACTTACATAAATTTTAAAAAATGGGCATACGTCAATAAACAAATGTACACAGTTCAGGGAATAAACATTATACAACATATCTAATGAATTAAGTCGTACGAGTTTAGGCAATAGACAGGAAACAGATACAGTTTCCATTTGTAAACTGACAATGCTATTTGTGGCATACTAAGTTGATTGAATTCGTGGGTGTTTTCAGTTTCAAAAAATGAAAAATCGCATTTCAAATTATTTGACAATCTCCTCAAATTGTCCCGTTTCCCATTTCAGGTTCAGATGGAAAAGAACGGCATTGACAGTGTGTTAGCATCTTCGTACAATTTCACAATGACGACCGAAAACAACGACACACTTATGGTAGAGGACGATTCACTCAACTCGACATTTATCAAAATTGAGTTTTACATGCTGCCAGTGATATGCAGCTTTGGTCTGGTCGGTAATACATTATCGACAGTCACATTCCTCAGGCAGCCATTAAGGAATGCGCATTGCTCTTTGTATTTAGCCGTACGTGGGATCAGCGACAATGGATTTTTGTGCAGTTTGTTGCTCGTTTGGATTTCAATCGCCTTTGATTTGCGACTAAGTCAGATAAAGGGTGTGTCAGTTCACAATTTTCATGACGTATATGTTTGGCTGTTTATCCGTGTGGTTATGCGTCTTTATAACCTTCGAAAATACGCTCATGATCTGTTATCCTTTTATCGCGAAGAAAATATGCGTCACAAAAACGTCAAAGATATGTACATGCACATTGCTTGTGATTGCCCTGGCCTGTTACAACACCTCTCTGTGGATTGTAAATAGTGACTGCTCATATAATCCAAGATATACGGCGTTAACACAGACCCTCGTCTACACGGACACCATATTCACACTTGTCTTACCGACCATTCTTATCGCAATGCTACTTACAGTGATCTTGTATAAAACCATCTTCAAAATGCATAAACGACAGCAAAACACAAGAGTCCACAATCAAAGTAGGTTTAAATCCAAATCAGGCATTCAAATAAAAAAGGTTACGAAAATGTTACTGGTCGTATCGCTCATATTTTTTATACTCAACGTTCCAAGCCATGTGATCCGAATCAAACTTCTCATTGGGCGTTTTTTTAAAGAACAAAATGGCAACGAGCTCGTAGAAAGAAACTTGCAGACCGTATTTCTCATGTTGTATTATTTGAGTTTCTCAGTGAATTTCGTTGTGTACATAACATTTGGATCCAAATTTAGAAGAACATTTACAAAGCTATTCATTAACTTTTTTCACCTACATAATCCGAACGACAACTCGAACGAGGCTGTGAATCTGTTCCGCAATCGACGCCATTCTTCTTAATGGTGGAGCTACCCCAATCGGAATACCTCGGTGATGAATGCTTCAACAATCTCGGATGTATCAAAAAAGCCGCCATTGGGAATTTGTTTGGTCACATGATCAAAAACATGGCGGCGCCCATAAAGTAAGCCATCACGCCAACTTCCAGCTGTTGTGCTTTTAGCTTGAAATCGGGTGGTAACATTTCTTTAACGGTAGCTTTGACACAAATTTCAAATTCGAACATCTTGTATGCGTTCAATTACATAGATTAACGCTCGACAAAGTAAACCGGATCCTGACCATCTGCACATATGAGTTCGTGAGCCCGAGCGTAGGAGAAGGTATAATTTGGCTTGTATGTAGAGTATAGGTTCAGATTAGCCTGTTCAACCGCACATTGTTCTAATATTACAAGTAAATGTTAACAAATGGTGTAGATTATGATAAGACTGAGCAAATGACCATGGTGATCTATACCTACACTGTTCAGAAATGCCAAAATATACCCCTTTCCACGAACGGGATCTCCCTACTTCGGCATACTCACTTCCTTTGACAGGACAAAGCCAGATCAGACTTAGCGGATGAAATGGCTGATTTAAATATTCACTTGTTGCAAACTCATGACGGTTGGTTTTTGCAAAGCGCCGCTCAATTCGATTGTGGTATGACAGCTTTTGTCCTATTTGTATCTGTAATATAAACGATGTAATTCAAATGCCGTTTTCCAATGATTAATTAAGGCTTAGGAGCTCACTGAAGCGTCTACTTTTATGTGTTATGTTACTTTGTCTCCAAACCAACGGATGAATATTAGTGTGGGAAAGTGAGACAGAAGAAAGTTAAATGAAGTTGAAAATGAGCATTTTAGAAGAAAACTGCCTTATATTCAATTCAATTCATATTCAATATATATGAATATTGAACATGTTGTTTACACATCTGCACGACTAAATATTGTTTTAACTATGATTGTTACTAAGTGCATGTACATGTATGTGAACTACATGAAACAGTGTATATAAAATAAAACATTGACATTTATATTAGAGTTCTTTATTGTCTAAAAACTCGGTCTATACCGATATCATATTATCCATTTTAATTGTGTTTTAACATATTCTCTCATGTATACCTCTTTTGACGCATCTAGAGCAGACGACTTTTGAAAACAATGAGCAATTTCTCCTTTTCCACCAACATTTTTAATTTAAATTCAATAATAAAACATGTATTTATAGACGTTTTCAAAACGTTTTAATAGATGTTTCAAACGTCGTCTGTTGTAGATTAATTGTATATGGAAAAGGTTTAATATCAATACCTCACCCTTATATATGTATCCTGTCGTACCACGGTTGGACAGAAGGTAACGCCAAGGGATGTCTATTTATAAATCCGGCAAAGCCATTCACTCCGTAGGAAACTCAACACAAGTCAAGGAAAGGCAACATAAGTATTCATCATTGGGCTACAGTATTATGTGGAAAGGTAGCTAGTTGTCTGCGAATAATTATGTGATAAGAACTTGTACAAGAAAGCTAAGACACACATTCGATACATTCACAGGCATTTTGTAACTTAAATATGATATAACTCCATGCAATCAATCAACCAAAGCATACAATATACATGTATATACAAACAATCATCCTCAGAAACACAGACATGCGGCTTTTCACCAAAGGTGTATAGCGTCTATCATGAAGATACGTACATACATGTATGTATACAGCTGTATTTAATACCAGGCAACCGGCTACCTTCTCATATAGACTATAAAGCCAATTTGTGGAAGAAGAATTACGCTTTTGACAATGACTTTCGTCAATTATCGGAAATAGTAATTTACCGAGGTAGGGTACCGAACCCACGACGCCTGAAGTGTAAGCCAGCCATCATCGTTACAGACTAAGCTGTCCAGTCTCGCTATCTTTCTAGAAGACAAACAGGGAACACGAAAAGACATCGTGTGTGAAGGGGTTAGATCTGAGTACTGATATTTAGTATTGGCAATATATAAAAGTTACAATACACCAAATATATTCCTTCTTTGTTTCCACCGACCAGTTTCAGCCCTCAATTGTCACACCTTCTAAGCGTTTCTCAAGTAAAAAAACATATATCATTGAAAGGAGTTACCTCTTAGCTTTATAACAATCCAAAGAAAATGTGTGTGTGTGTGTGTGTGTGTGTGTTTGGGGGGGGCGGGGGGGGGGGGGGGGGGGGGGGGGGGGGGAGTCGTGCATAATTCAAGTAAGAATTCATCAGTACTGAATCGAGCCCGAACAAAACCGGTGTTTCACATTCTCTACCTTCACTTTCAAACAAGGTAAAAAAAACTACAGATGATCAAATCAATCATTTCCAATGCATGCTATGCACATTTACAACGAATTTAAACGCAGCGTCATATATTCAATGCTTTCTGGGGATGGTATACTCTCATTTCTACGCAAACACATCTTTTAAGGCACTATTTGTCTTTTTCGTCTGGAGTAATCTGCCCTTACAATTACCAAATAGGGTTAGGTATACACCAATAATGGCGGCGCCACTTGGAAATGCGTATACAAGCATAAAGCTACAGAGACAACAATTGTGTGGACCAACCGGTTAACGTTTCATACTCTGAAAATAGTTTGCTTCATTATTTTTGAATTGATTCAATATGTCGATTTGTAATGGCCCACTGTAAAGTTTATAACCCTCAAGGTTTTTTTTTATATATTTACAATATAATTATGCCATAACGAAGTATAAGGGCAGATGAACAATCCCATCGCCATTGGTGGTTCATAGCAGACGTACTTATTAACTATAGTACGCCGCGTACCATACTCCATTGTTGGTTCATGCTAGGCGTACTAATTTACTATAGTAAGCCGGGAATCTGACTGCATTACTGGTTCATGCCATACGTAATAATTTACTATAGTAAGTCGTGTACCAGACTACCTTGTTGGTTCATGCAAGTCGTACTAATTTACTATAGTACACCAGGAACCTGACTACATTGTTGGTTCATGCCAGACGTACTAATTATGTCTCCCCCATTACATGGGGGTGACATATTGTTTTTGCCCGTTCCGTCCGTCCTTCCGTCCTTCCGTCTGTCACACTTGTTTCCGCTCAATAACTGAAGAACGCTTGGGCGTAGGAACTTCATACTTGGTATGCAGGTTGGTCATGACCAGTAGCTGACCCCTATTGATTTTGATAACAGAATGTCAAAGGTCAAGGTCATGGTGACCTTGTGAGGTAAAATATGGTTTCCGTTCAATAACTAAAGAACGCTTTGGCTGAGGAACTCCATACTTGGTATGTAGGTTGGCCATGCGTAGTAGAAGACCCCTATTGATTTTGAGGTCAGTACGTCTAAAGTCAAGGTCACAGTGACCATGAGCTTGAAAGGTCACAGTGACAATGAGCTGATAAATAGTTTTTGCTTGGGCCCAGGAACTTCATACTTGATGTGCAGGTTGGTCACCACCAGCAAATGACCCCTATTAATTTTAAGGACACTACGTCAAAGGTCAAGGTCACAGTGGTCAAGGTCACATCCATCATACTTGTTTCCGCTCAATAACTGAAGAACGCTTGGGCATAGGATCTTCATACTAGGTATGCAGGTTGGTCATGACCAGTAGATGACTCCTATTGATTTTGATGTCAGAAGGTCAAAGGTCAAGGTCATGGTGACCTTGTGAGGTAAAAAATGGTTTCCGCTCAATAACTGAAGAACGCTTGGGCCGAGGAACTCCATACTTGGTATGCAGGTTGGCCATGCCCAGTAGAAGACCCTTTTAATTTTGAGGTCAAAGTCAAGGTCACAGTGACCTTGAGCTGAAAGGTCACAGTGACAATGAGCTGAAACATTGTTTTTGCTTAATAACTGTAGAATGCTTTGGCCATGGAAGTTAATACTTGGTGTGCAGGTTGGTCACACCAGTAGATGACCCCTATTGATTTTGAGGTCACTAGCTTAAAGGTCAAGGTCATGGTAACCTTCAGCTGAAAAATGGTTTCCTCTCAGTAACTAAAGAATGCTTATGTTGAGGAACTTCATACCTGGTGTGCAGGTTGGTCCTAACCAGTAAATGACCTTTATTGAATTTGTTTGATTTTGAGGTCACAAGGTCAAATGTCGAAGGTCACGGTAACCTTCAGCTGAAAAATGTGTTTTACTCAATAACTAAAGAACGCTTATACCCAGGAACTTCATACTTGGTGTGCAGCTTGGTCCTAACCTGTAGATGACCCCTATTGATTTGGACGTCAGTAGGTCAAAGGTCAAGGTCGCGGTGACTTTTGGCTGAAAAATGGTTTCCGCTCAATAACTGAAGATTGCTTTGGCCCAGGAACTTCATACTTGGTGTACAGGTTAGTCACCAGCAGCAAATGACCCCTATTGATTTTGAGGTCACTAGGTCAAAGACCAAGGTCATGGTAACCCTCAGCTGAAAAATGGTTTCCGCTCAATAACTGAGGATTGTCACTGTTGCTTCATCTCCAGTCCAAAACTAAAAAATTCATCTCCATCATTTCTTTTCCTCCCCTACGACCACACAAATGGGGAGACAAGCGCTTTTTCAAAAAAGAAATCTCTAGTTAGAAGATTAAGATCAGTCTATGTGTATGAATAGTCTGGTCACATTGTTCCCTGTATAATGGAATGACTAGTATGTAGTTCGATATTAAGTTATTTATTTACGAACCTCCGGCGTTCGATTTGAGCCGCGATGGCTCAGTCGGTAACAACGAGGACTACCAGTCGAGGGATCGTGAGTTAGAATCCATACTCGCCCATTCATTATGTTTGATGATCGACACAAGTAATGATGACTATCGACATAAGGATTAATTTAACCAGCTAAACTAAGTAACCATTTACTTGGGAAGAATATTGGGCGTAGAACATTTGGAGAAAAAAATGAAAAAACACTGAACTGTAGAACTGGCCGTTGCGATATAGACGAAATATCATTGAATGAATCAATGAATGGGGTTGTAAGGCCCGTCGACAACTAAGGTCATTTTGGGTGCTTAATAATTGAAAATCTGTAAATGATGAAATAACAAGCAAATTTATGAAATCTATATCCCCCGCTTGCAGGAAAGTTTGGGAAAAAACGGTTCACATTTGTGGCGGTTATTGTACGGAAACGAAGTCTGACAGACAGACAGACAGACAGACAGACAGACAGACAGACGGACAGAATGTCAAAAAGTCATGGTGAAGGTCATCCAAAGACAATGATGATATTTGATTGTAAAATTGTACACATGGTGCACATTTTGTTGCTGTAGCTTTATAAACAAGTTTCATAAAATTCTACAAGCTAGTTACTGAGAAATGGCTGCGGACGTGGATTTTTCAATATATCAAGGGCAATAACTCTAAGGAAAATTGACCAATCCAAAATAACAATAGACGGGCATCATCCCAGTATGTTGGTTCATATTTATTTCAAGTTTCATGAAATTCTACCAGCTAGTTACTGAGAAATGGCTGCGGACGTGGATTTTTCAATATATCAAGGGCAATGACTCTTAAGGAAAATTGACCAATCCAAAAAAACAATAGACGGGCATCATCCCAGTATGTTGGTTCATATTTATTTCAAGTTTCATGAAATTCTACCAGCTAGTTACTGAGAAATGGCTGCGAACGTGGATTTTTCAATATATCAAGGGCCATAACTCTAAGGAAAATTGACCAATCCAACAAAACAATAGACGGGCATCATCCCAGTATGCTGGTTCATATTTATTTCAAGTTTCATGAAATTCTAGCAGCTAGTTACTGAGAAATGGCTGCGGACGGACGTGACGGACGGACGGACGGACAACGCCATTTCAATATCCCCCTCCTTTTTTCTTCGAAAAAGCGGGGTTAATAAAATTGAACCATAAACAACGAGACTATCAGAAAAAAAATGAAACATGATGTATGCGATACTTAACATCAATATAAAACAGCATGTAAATCAGTGTAAAATAGGATATAGGCAAACAAGCCAAACATGACTATGTACATGTAATACTTAACACAAAGATAAACAATATTTCAGAAAGAGTAATGACTAGTTAAAAGCACAATTTTGAATACTCATATCTTATTAAAAATATTAATATCCCTAAGAAAATCAAATAAAAGTATTGGGGGCGGAATCAGCACACTCAAGAAGAATGTGCTGTACTGAAAGTTGAGTAAAACATGATATACATTGATGAGCTTCCTCTCTTTTCAGTAAGTATGCATGCGTTAACCACGTGTGGCCAATGCGTAAACGGGCAAGAACAATTTCTTCACGACGAAAGCATCTCCGAGCCTACTAAGTCGAGTTTGTTATTAACTTGATCATTTCAGTCACTCTGCCAATAATCGTGAATTAAAACATTGATTAAAGGTTTAAAATAAAAATAAGGTATTTTAAAAGGTAAGATATCTTGTGAAAGATCAGACTTTGCATCGCGGTCAACAGTTTTATTGCCGTGAATGCCCATATGACTATATGACTGGGGATCCGGAAAAATACTACATGTGATGTTGAACAAATAGGTTAGACAGTATGATAACAATAATAGGGATCTGTATTTTGTCATTTTAAAATGCCTGCATAGCAGACAATGAGTCAGTAAAATAATATATCGCCAATAACCTTCGGATTCAATATGGTCCAAAGCCAAATGAATTTCCTTTAATTCGGCAGAAAATATAGAAGCATATTCTGGTAATCGAAATGTTATCACATCGCCATCAGGAACTGCAGCAGCAACAGTCATTTTGCCATCCATAGAACCATCCGTATAAATACGCTCAAAGTTAAAATAGTTCATATTTCCATATACTTGGATTTAAAAACAATAGGATCTGTGCAGGAGTTAGTTTTTATAGGTCGCAAGATCACAAATGAATGATGGACTATTTAGAGTCCAAGTTGGAGCATCTGAAATCTCCTGCTTTTCGATGTCATCAAGGTCAACATGAAGTTTAGCTACTTTTGGATCGTAACGAAAACCGAAAGGCGGTATTACCGTTCCTTCTTTAAAAATAATTCCTTGTATATAGGGTTAAAAACAACTCTATGAGATTTGAAGGATTAGACTTAATTTTTAAAACAAACTGCATACCTAGTTTTTGTTGGCGTAAATGTAACGATGGTTCATTGGCTTCTATATAGAGACTTTGGACGGGCGAGGTTCGAAAAACGCCCAGGGCTAGCCGTAAATCCTGATAGTGAATGGTACAAGTGTTGCAATGTATGATTTTCGCGCTGCCATAAGCGATACATGCATAGTCTAATTTATATCGTATAAATGACCTGTAAAGTCTCAAGAGGACTTTAAGGTCAGCACCCAAATCCATAACGCAACAACGCGTAAAAGATTTAAAGCTTTCAGGCATTTATTTCTAAGATATTTAATGTGAGGAATAAAAGTTAGTTTTGGGTCAAACAATATACCGAGGATTTAATTTCAGGCACAACTTCAATACGAGTGCCATATAGTGTTAAATATGGATTAAAGTGGTGTATACAAGGTTGACAAAAGTGCATACATTTGGTCTTGCTTTTAGAGAATTCAAAGCTATTTTCGTTTGACCTTTTTAGCAAATTATTCAAAACTTGTTGCAATTGTCTTGCAATATGTTTTGATCTGTAGCTAACACAGAAATAATCAACATATAGAAAACATTCGTTTGAGCTGAACGACATTCTCAACAAGTTATCAGTCATATCAATGAGGTCAGTACCTGGTCCTGACCAAAATGAGCCGCCTCTGGCTATTTGTAGTATTATTGATTCAACAAGCATAGCTCGGATTCGTACCTACAACCTCTTGTTTGAAAGTCCGCGTCGTTACCAACTGATATACAGGGGCGTGGCAATGTTCATATGCTCGAATAAATGACGAAGTTGTAGATAGGGGCAAACCCAAAACGCCGTGTTGGTGAACGCGAAACTAAGAATGATGACAGTTCAGCTGGTGGATTAATTGTCATTATTCATTATCCGTCTTGTATAGATGCATGTTTTGTACATACCTATATATTTGTATTTACGAACCATTTGTACGGTCCATTATCTGTGTACATGTAATTTAATCCTAGATGCATCATTTGACTCTGACTTTAAACTAAAGAAACACCATGTCTAGCTGTACTGTCAAAAGAAACATGGATGGAATTACCTGTAAACAGAGAATGGATGCTTTGGTGGGACTGTGTGAAGGGGCAGAATCCCCTTTGTCATCACGTGTGCATTGAGAACCCAAATCGCTAGACGTGTCCAGGCGCTTAGCTGGGTCGATTTGTGGACTACGCACCATTCGTCTTTATGGCTCAAGTCACTTCTGGCGTATATTTCACAATATCTAAATTAGCCTACTCGATACTCTTATGTACGGCATTTCTACACAAAATACCCTTAAAACGTTTGCTGCATTCGGAATTTATTTTTACCAACATTGACTGGCACTTCAACAAAAGTGAAACCTCGAAGAAACCGAACTGAGTGATCGCAGTTCATATGCCCCGGCTTTGGCATCACCATAGTTAAGGAAGAGGTCATCTAAGCGCGACTGTAATTTAGTCCGATTTTCCATGTTTTATGCTTACTTAGTTTCATGAAAACGCAACAACCGTTTGCCCTAGAAGTAAAACAGGAACGCCACTTCTTGAACGGTCTTTATCATGTTTCTGGCAAGTGGCGACTCGGACGCATGATATAGCTGCCGAACTCGCTCGAACACCACGGAACTTTCCAAATTCCGGACATGATGGATGCTTCATCGTAGCCGACTTGGTTGTATGGTCGAAGTACCTCAAACAGAGCGCCACTTGCTCCACTGTAGACGCGTCAGTGCCTTCGTCTGTCATAAACCCAAAGAATGGAACACTTTTGCATTTGCGTAAAATGTCCTCTCTGATTTGATCCCCGCATATCGTGATTACTTCATTTTGTATAGCGGATGAAGTGTATCGCGTCACCGTTCTTCAAATGATCACGCAGCTCAGGGTTATTTTTGGCTTGGTATTCTAAAATGCTTTAAAGTTACTATTTGTATCCTCATGACCACGTATAGCTAGATTGTGTTTACAACAAAAGATATAATTGTTTCAATTATGCCTTGTAATACATGTATGTTCTTGCTAACTAGGACATCATTGGCATAGGAAACTGATTGGGCAATGCTTTTCTTAATTCCAGACATAACTGCAGTGAAATGTTCAACCGCTTCAAGCGAATGCGCATGTGTCTTGCACTTAATGTGAGCGGTGATGACCTTGCCAAGATTGCTTGGGTCGGTTGATTGTTGCAGGTTGCGACACTAGCGATCTCTTCTCAGATCCAAATAAATGGCACAGACCACAATTCGCTCCAACAATATACTTCGAATATCGTACTCCTATGTACAATATGAAAATACTATATGACTGTATACAAACTACATAGGACATCTAATATTATCAATAAATATAGATCATGTGACAATTTGATAATGTCTGAATTATTCTGATTTGTCCGTTTTCACCCTTACCCTCCTTAGGGTCCAGTTTTTATTGATCTTTTCGCATTCGTTTCATTTTCATTTTTGGAACTTTCAAAATATTTTTTACGCACTTGCATACCTGCGTAAGCCTAGCTACGCGCCTGGTGTCTTAAATTCTTGTTTATATTTTTGTAATTTCACATTCTTTTCATAACATTTAATGTTTCTTGCTTATCCTGAACTGTGCTTTTTTCCCAAAAAGCAAATCATACATTGGATTGCGATATAAATACATGACTGCACTGTATACATATAGAGTTTAATTAACATTGTTTTCATGATACGGGATTTAAATCCCAAGTGGAAGAGATTCTTGCGATATAAAAACGAGTGCGCCATTTTATATGCAAGAATCATGAAAACAATGTTTATTGAACTAGGGGAGGTGTACCTATATTGGACCAGTACCTTTATTGGACCACCGACATATTTTGAAATGTATCCAGCCTAGAACATCGACGCGACATCTGGCGGCGACCTTCCGACATTACTACGTCACTCACAGTCAGTTATGGCGGCAGCTACAAAATCTAAAAAAAGGTGAGAAAATGTTCATTTTTTTTTACCCGTTTCTAGTAATTTTTTGTCAATTTGATCGGTGTGTCATGGTGTAATAAGTGATCGTGCATTGTCTTGATCTCTCGTGTTTACTATTCGTGGTCTCTAAATGCCATAATTGGGCTAAAACTGTTCTAAAATTTGTTGTTTTTTGTAAAAAAAAAAAAAATTAAAAAAAAAAAAATATCCCTATATTGGACCACCACGATTTCCCTATATTGGACCAATGATCCAATATAGGGAAAGGGTGGTCCAATATAGGTTCATGTTATATAAATTGATCAAAGCTGTTTTAGGGCGTGCAGGCGATCGCCATATATGCAGATCTAGAAAAATTGACACCCAACAATTGACTCCCAACAACTGACCCCAAACAACTGACTCCCCGGAAAATTGACTCCAAACAATTGACTTCCAACATTGACTTCCAGCAATCGACTTCCAGCAATTGACTCTCGACAATTGACTCCCAACAATTGACTCCCAGCCTCCCACATTGTCTCCTGCATAGGGAGCAGGAGAGAAATTGACTCCCAACAACTGACTCCCCGGTACAATTGACTCCGCGAAGTTGACTCCCAACAACTGACTCCCTGACAATTTATGGAGTCAATTGTTGGGAGTCAATTGCTGCGTGAGAGTCAATTGCTGGGAATCAATTGTTAGGAATCAACTTCGGGAGTCAATGTTCCGGGGAGTCAATTGTACCCGGGAGTCAGTTGTTGGGAGGTTTTCGACAATGGACAATGTGGGAGGTTTTCGGATTATAGGCCCTACATGAAATGAGTGTTGATCAAACATATATTTTTTTCAGGGGAAAGTACGGGTCATGGACCACAGAGAACTTAGACCGGGCCATGGTCACACATAGAAACAGAGAAGCAGGGCTAAATGCGGTCAGCAAAATGTATGGTATACCGAAGGCTACACTAAAAAGACACTTGGACAGCTCAAATAAATACGCTAATGGAATAAAATATTCTGGACACCCATGCGTTCTTCCTGCAGTTTTAGAAGAAAAACTGGTCGATTATTGTCTACGATTGGAAGACATGTTAATTGGATTATCCCGGAAAGACTTGATGGCGATGGCGTTCCAGTTAGCCGAAAAAAACGGACTACCTCACTCATATAACAAAGAAAAACAGACAGCAAGTCAACACTGGTTCAAGAATTTCATGGGGAGACATCCAAATCTGTCATTGAGACAACCAGAGGCAACCTCCTTAGCCAGAGCGAAGGGCTTCAACAGGACCAGCGTGGTCCAATTTTACGAAAAATTAGAGAATCTCATGGACGAACATCAATTTCCTCCAACTAAAATATACAATGTCGATGAGAGTGGGATAACCACTGTCCAAAATCCGGGGAAAGTAATCGCGAAATGTGGTAAAAAACAGGTTGGTTCGCTAACAAGCGGCGAACGCGGAATCAATACAACAGTTGTCTGTTGTATGAGTGCGTCGGGACAGTTCATACCGCCAATGATACTGTTCAAGCGGCAGAGGATGGTAGAGGCCTTGGCGTTAGGCGCCCCTGTTGGCAGCGTCGTTACCAACAATGAAACGGGGTGGGTGAAGGCAGACACCTTTCTGGAATGGTTACGTCATTTTCAGAACCACGTACATTGCAGTATCGCCGAACCTGGATTGCTCGTACTTGACGGGCACATGAGCCATACCAGAAACATACCAGCCATCGACTACGCCCGCGAACATGGTATACACATATTATCACTTCCGCCTCATACAACCCATCGTCTCCAGCCTCTCGACCGGACGTATTATGGCCCGATGATGCAATACTACAACCAGGAGTGCGACAAACACATACGGAATGAGCAGAAACCTGTCACGGTGTATAACGTATGTACACTATTCGGGCGGGCATATACGCGTTCCGCATCTGTGGAGACTGCCATAAATGGATTCCGTTGCACGGGAATCTATCCCTGCAACAGAGACATCTGGTCTGACGAAGACTTCGCCGCAGCCTCCAGGTTCGAGGACGCAGACACGCCTGAGCTTCCCAACGCTAGAAGTTCGGCTGGAACAAATGTATCAACCCCGTCAACTCATCATGATCAGCTTTCTGATTCTATCCCGGTGCGAGATGTCTCCAACGACCGATTGTGGTATATGTTGGAAGAGCTCAGCTACAATTCGGAACTGAATTCCAGAGTACGCTTCCAATAAAGATCAGATTCGAGAAAATCGGAGATGATGTAGGCCATTATGACGCCTTGGTAGACGCCGATTGCACTAGTAACCCCACTGCAGGCTCATCAGCCTTCATCACTGCAGGCTCATCAGGCTTCATCATGCCCGATACGATCTCTCCGATCCCAAAGGTTCCAGTTGCCACGACCAACAGAAAACCGAGATCTTCAAAATCCGAAATTAAAACTTCCAGTCCGTATAAACGCCAGTTGATGGAGTCTGTTGCCTCAAAATCAAAATCTGGTAAACCAACCAAATCCCGAAAACGAGCCGCAGCCAAGCAAAATGGCGAAGCCAAAGGGCGTTTACGCAGCAAATCTACCAAGAAGACTACACGGCGTAAGACTGATACGCCGGCGATTAACAGCGCGACGTCTGACGTGGAAGATGATTCTGATGGTGACCCCTGGTTTTGTCCGCTATGCCTGGAGGAAAGAAGAGAGACGATGGTACGTTGCGTATACTGTACAACTTACGTGCACGAAGCCTGCGCTGGGGGATTGCCCCAAAATTTTCAGTGTGACTTGTGTCAATGATCCGCATAACATTTAAAGTGAATTGAAAGTGATTCTTCGTCAACCTGTAAATAAGTTTTGGCAAAACTGTCGGTTGCAGTTTGCAATAACATGCAAGTTTGATAAAAATCATATTTGTTTGTCTGTTCTTTTAGTATTAGGTTTGGTTTTTAACTCATTCCCTGATGAATTCATCACTAATTTAGTCCTAAGTTCTAAAAGTAAGAGTGGCATCCCATTGGTGACTTTTCGATCGTATATAAAGTGATAATTGAAAGGTGTACCTTATATTGGACCATTGTTTCCTTTATTGGACCCCTCGGTCCAATATGAGAAACACCTGGTCCAATATAGGTCTGTTGATCCCTAATTTGGACCATTTGGTTATTTCCTAAAATTTCGAATAACATCATAACGCACCTAGCTGCCGTCTTCTCACGCTGATGGGTGCATGGGCCAACCATAGCGATAATTTTGACTAATGAATGGTTCGGAAATCGCAAACCATATTGCGGGAATTTTTTGACAAAGATAGGTGGTCTAATATAGGTACACCTCCTATATATTATATACTCGGCGATAATTTTCGTTTTTAAATGACAATACCCCTGTGCAGCTCATTTATTTTTAGCTAAGAAGCGGAGAGATCTGAATGACGTAATCTACCAGTTTTGCAGTGACGTCACTACGCGCGCACCGACAAATGTGTACATTAATTGAAATAAATGTGTCATTTCGATTTAAGCTCTTATTTGCGGATTTAAAAGTGCAATTGTGGATTATTTAACTGTTCATCATGGAAATAAAGTGTTAAGTACGGAGCTTAAAAGTGTTTAACGATGAGTTTATTTTTATCTTGAGGCGTTTATCAATTGCAGCAAAGAATGTTTTCTCGCTGCATATACAAATGTTTTCGTGTAAACAATTGCAATAACTGAAGGCATATACACATAAATTGTTAGAGTTTTATGAATGATAATCTGATAATTTAGTGCAGTTCTATATAGAATAATGACCCGGCCGGGTAGCTCAATTGGTAGCGTATCTGACTCGTGATCTGGAGGTCACGGGTTCGATACCCGGTTGCGGCGACATTCTTTCGGGCGATGTTTTCCATTGCCTCCCACCTCTGATCTATGTGAGAAAGTAGTCAGTGGCTTCGAAAGAATGTTGTGTAAGTACTGGTGTTGGAAAGCCAGGAAAACATGGGTAGGTGCACTGACCGCCGTGATATGACCAAAGCTGTTGAAAGCGGCGTTAAACTCCAAACAAACAAATATAGAATAATAACATTTGGAAGCTGCGAGTTTGAACTGCATTCTATAATCGTAATGTGACTGTGAGTTAATTGTGTTGAAAGCGGCGTGTTTACACATTGGCACAAGTTGTGACATTCTAGCCACTGTCTGAGTCATTCAGTGGCATAATGCGCCTAAATTTCATCCTTGGAGAGCATGGTGCTTCAACAGATGGTGGACTGGTGTAAAAGTTGAAGGTCCCTCCATTGATTGTTGTTGATCCATGGAAAATGGAGGAGCTTGATGCCATAGCCTGTTTCTGGTGGTAAGTTTTGTTTACACATTGTGATTGTTGTATGTCAGGTGAAATTGGTTGCATCAGAGATTTTACAGTTTCATTATTTGTTTTCATTAGGCCAAGAGAGATTTGTTTTTGTTGTTTCTCATTTACTTTTGAATAATTGTTTACGCTTTGAATGTTTTTTGTGACCACTCATTTGGATTGTTGTTGTTGGTGGCAATCCCATATCAACACATTTTTAAAGTTGGTGTTTCCTGATGCTGTGATTGGTCAATCTGCGAGGTTGTTCTGTATCATTTATACTTGAGCAGTTGCTTACCATGTTTTTGACCAATTTGTAAATATGATTTCTCCCCATGGCCTGATTTTTTTTTACCACCCTTGAGGGGAATCTGGTTTATGCGAAGCATTGACACTTAAGAAAAATGGACTGTCGGCCGACAGCATTTCAGAAGGACGGTTTTCCTTGTAGATGTTGTATGCCTGTACAGGGCAACGATTCTCTTCAATAGAGGCCCATGCTTTTGGCTTAAACTTTCTGGTGTTGCGAAAATCCGCGCATGTTCTGGTCTTGGTTTTTCTTTCCTTGATGTGGCAAAGATATCGGTCGCCATCTTCATCATGGAGAACTTCAATATCGCCCCACTTTAAATCGCGCGGTTCTTGTCCCCCTCTCATACCAAGTACTAATGAAAAGGTCAAGTTAAGCAAGTTTACAACCTGTTGTGGTGTGTCATGACCAAGCTGACCACATTCAAAAAGTTGTCTATATCAACGTCAGTATTAAAGCTCATCATTTTCTCTAGGTTTGTTCCCCTGGCCGTTCGCCTTTAAATGGCTCATTTTTGCTTTTATACACTGGTTCCTGTGAGGGAAAAGAGCGTTTTGGTTTACTTGATGTGGTAATACTTGGTCTTTAAGTATCTGTCCAAGCTACACATAAGGCCCCGTATTGTGCTGGGTTCATAGTCCGAGCCATCGACTTTCTTAATCTGAACAGGGAAATTGCCAAGCAAAATGTCAAGTTCTGCAGGGGCAAGCTCTTCAATGCTTCTCATTTCATTCTGTGTAATCATGAAAGTTTTAAATAATGTTGCATCCTGGTCAGTTTTTCTTACTGTGTTTTTATTTACCTGGTTGCTTATGAAAATCACTTCTGCTTCATTAACAGGCTGGAAGCGTCCTGCAGATGAAGATGGTTTGCTATTTTCTCCAATATTTCCAGCCTTTTGGAGTTGGAAAGAAGTTCCAGGACAACTTTCATCAATTTCACATTCTTGCAAAAGTTCTTCTATTTGCTGTTTAGTTAATAAATCTAATATTTCTGACATATTTACTGTTGAAATTTAAGTTGAGCAGTTACAGTGAAGTTTCTTGTCAATTTTAAGCAGCAGACGACTCATTTGGATACCTTTTGTTTTGTTTATTTGATAACGATGTAAATGTGTGATAAACGTGCTCCGGAAAAGCTTAAGCAACTCTTTTAAAACTCCTAAGTATAACATCCTGTCAATGCATTTGTGTAATTTGATCCAAATTGACAACATCTGTAAGAAGATTATTGAAATACTACTATTTTTGGTGAACAATGAAAAGACAGATTGAACTGCCTGTATATAAATGCAGATTGATTTTGATCTACACTGGTTGCCAATCGCTAAGTTGGTTTTTCTGGAGCAAGCCTTTGGATGAAAGTTGAAGATATTGTATGGAAAGAAGAAAATGATCTTATTAAGCAATTTCATCTATATTTATAGTTATTTCAAAAGTCATCTGTAGAATGATGGGGATGAAATTAGGACTGTACAATGATCTATAACCAAGCATTTACAGCATGAATTTATTAATGTTGTTTCAGACAAATATTTTACTAGGTTACAATTGAGTGAATCTACTCTAATTATGAATGTTTATTGTCTAATTACAAATATATTGATACTAAAACATGTTGTTGTCTTTCTCCCAAAAATCAGCAATAACCCTCATTTGCTTGGGTAATCAATCATGACCTGCTGTGCTACAGACACCGTATCTGATTGTATTAAGATCTAACCAAAAGTTGAAGAAATCCCAATTCTCGGGTATGTGAATCTCTGGTATCGCGTGCTTGTTTATCTTTCCATGTACAATGGCATTCGGCTATAATTTTAAAGGTGAACTGTTGAATAGTTAACGAAATATAACAGCCTAATGGCCTTTTACCGTTTCTGTTATACTGCGCATTTCCGTTATCCTTCATCCAGCAAATTGTGTGGATTCTAACATGCTTACATTCTCGTGTTAAGATCAGTTGAGTGTTCATTCTGTAGTCACCCTCAGTAAATAACAAGATTAGAAACTATGTGTGTGCAGAAGACACCATTCAATAATTACACTTTCAATTATAGAGATTTTTAACATTTTGACCCAGATGGTTTCAAAGCCGTCTGTTGCAGGATTTTCCTATACAGGAAAGGGTTATGGTTGCGTATGGCAACAGTTTAAATGAACAACAGTTATATAGGTCAATCTATGTGAGTGGGATCTATTTAGCCATATGGTACAAAATACACTGTAAACTGTGTCGTATCAAAGACTTAAGAAATAGTAGCAATGGCTGCCCACCTTTGCGCTCAGGGTTGCGGGTGTTACAGTACGACTGACTGGTTAATGTAAGGATAAATGACCTCTTAGTACTGCTACGTTGCCCAGGAAACGCCGTGATATGACTGAAAACAAGAGGACCAGTATCGCTCTACTGCCATTAGGCAAAAAGTAGATCTCCAAACAGCCCCGCCCAGTGGTGGCCATGTTTATTTACCAATCACCATGACTTAGAGAAATCTATTAGAGTGTCGCCCCAAGGAGCATTTCTGCAAAATCATTTGAAAATTGGCCAAATAGTTTGGGACATGATGTTTAAAGATTTCACTAAAGCCAATATATGGCTAACAGCGCCGCCCCCTGCCAGTCCTATTTAAATAACAATAACCATGGCTTGTTGGTATTTCATAGAAAGTCACCCAAGGAACATTTCTACAAAGTTATTTAAAGATCGGCCAGATACTTTTGTCGGAGAAGATTTTTTAAGTTTTCACTTTAGCCATACAAGGCAAAATAGCCATGCCCCCTGGTGGCCATGTTTTTAGACTAATCAACATTGCTTGAAGGAATCTGATACAGGGTCACCCTAAAAACATTGCTACAAACTTATTTGAAAATCGGCCAGATACTTTCGTCGGAGAAGATTTTTTAAGTTTTCACTATAGCCATATAAGGCAAAACAGCCCTGGCAGCCATGTTTTGTTTAACCAATCAACATGGCTTGATGGAATCTGATACAGGGTCACTCAAGGAACATTTATACAAACTTCTTTTAAAATCTGCCAAACACTTTCGGAGGAGAAGATTTTTAAGTTTTCACTTTAGCCATATGAGGCAAAACAAAATAGCACCGCCCCCTGACGGCAAAGGTTCTTTTGATCAATCAACATGACTTGAAGGAATCGGATATCAGTTCACCTAAGGAACATGTCTACAATATTGTTTGTAAATCGGCCTGACACTTTCGGAGGAAAGGATTTTTTAAGTTATCACTATAGCCAATAAAGCAAAATAACACCGCCCCTTGGCGGCCATATTTTTCTGAATCTGATAGAAGGTCACCAAATGAACATATCTACAACATTATTTGAAAATCGGCCCTACCCTTTCGGAGTAGAAGATTTTTTAAGTTTACACTATAGCCATATAAAGCAATATAGCCTCGCCCCCTGCCGGCCATGTTTTTCGACCAACTAATATGACTTAAAGGAATCTGATAGACGGCCATCTAAGGAACATGTCTACAAAATCATTTGAATCTTTAAGTAATTTAGGAGCGGACATTGAGAGGATGCTTCTTATGAAGTTTTATCCCAGTTGGACAAGTGAAGGCGTTTGAAGCAAAAAGTTCATGCACGAACGACGAACAATTGTTTATTTCGCACACTTTATACAAAAAGCATGTCACAATACATACAATAAAATAATCTTAAATAAATGTTTAAACTTCATTCCGGACCTGGTTTGTGTATTATATCACACATTATTGATGTAAATGCTACTTTTCTTTTATATACTCTAAAGAAGGTTAAGCTTGGAAAAGACGATTTGAAGAAGTATTTGTGTGAATAATGTAATATCTTGAGATAAATGTGCAATAACACAAATTAACCAATTAAAGATCCAGAAACTTTCTCCATTTTTTGTCATGCACCTCTAATAGGTCTGTATAAAGCAATTTCTTTTGCTAATTTGATTCTTTTTAAACATGTTAAACGTACATGTAGGTATAGTATTTATTTGTTTCGTATTGAAGATTAATTGTTTCATGATAATAATGATATAATTAACAATTTCGTAACGGCAACACACATAAAAAGAGTTCCAAGACAAATGTCTTTTAATTGAAGAGTTATTTTTTATTTATTTTGTATTAAATCACACAGACGAAGATAATTCTGATTTATACGATAATTGAATTTTATATAAGAGCTTGTTTGCTATTTTGACGCCACTAATTTTGTTTTTTAGCTGTGTAATTTCCTCGGTTGTTGCGTTTTCGTTTTGCATTGCATTTTTCTTTGTTAAAGGTATAGTTCCAATGATATAGTAGTATTTTAAGAAGTCTTTAGATTGTATAGCATATAAATATTTAAATGTTTCAAATGTGTAATAAGTTTTTTTTCTGCGAAAATCATAAAACTGTTCTAAATTAGTTATACCTCTATAGTAAAATAAGGTTTTCCTGTTACAGTGAGCTGTATAGACGTTATTTATTTTGTAGTTTGAGATCGTTGGGTTAACGTCTTGATGGTATAATGGTATTGTCAGAGTGTCCATGTCGGGAGTGGGAGATCTGGGTTCGATCCCTGTTCAGGTCATACCAAAGACTTTAACCTGGTAGTACTGGCCTCTCCTTGGCGCTTATGGTTGCGGGGATAGCGGTATGCATTATGTATCGGTCTAAGGATAAACAGTACCTGCAGTACTGCTAATTGACCCAGACAAATTATTAATGCTGTTGAAAGCACCACAAAAAAACATTTAATCGATCAATCAATTCTTTGGGTGACGTAGAGTGTTCAGTACTTACCCACATACAACAAATCTTCTGAAGACGTCTTTGACATATATGCAACAATATGGAAACTCTTTCAATACAAATAAAGTTAATGAACAGAGTTGAAAACATTTGGACTAAAGGAGAAATTGTTAATTGTCAATACATTGGGAAGTAGTTTGAAGCTGACATTTATGAATACATTTACACAGGTAGAAATGAATTGTAGTAAAAACATCTACAAATGAACAAAATATTTGAAGAGCAAGATGCTCATATACGGTTGAACATTGCAAGATACACAGATGGAGAGGATGGAGATGTGCATTACTATGAATCTTGTTATAAAAAGTTGAAAAAATGATACCGGTGTAGCAAAATCAAAGTAAAAAATCACAGAAAATAATTGTGCCATTGTTTAGACCTACGATCCCTAAATAATTTTGTAGAAATATTCCTCGATAATTGGTCAGCTTGTAGCAATTGTTCAGTTAAAACTTACTTACTTTAGGCAGGTCTATGGATGTTAATGAATGTGCACCGAACAAGGTTCAGAGAACACCTGATAGAGAAGCAACTACGTACTGATTAGTCTAAGTCTGAATACTCTAAAAGGCAGGATTTTGTAGTCTCCAAAAGCAGTTGGCACATCGTTGGTACAGACTGGAGATGAGACTTATTGAACGGGTCGCATGCTGCGGAAGACACAACATAGTGTATCATTTAACAGATGATGTCTACCCCAGCAGAAGGGGAGATAGGAAACTAGGGCTAAATAGAGCAAGCGACGGAGAGAGAGAAAGAGAGAGAGACGAGAGAGAGAGAGAGAGAGAGAGAGAGAGAGAATAACTTTGTGCAATTGAACGACAAAGAAGAGTAATCACCACATATTATTTTTCATCCATCTTATGTGTGAATCATTTATTTCAGGAAGGGATTCGTCTTAACAGCGTCAAGTCTGTTCATGGATTTGTCGTTCCTTCAAACATCAGCGGAGATTCTTTACAACTGGCTGGGTTGATAATTTAAATGAACATGGTCGCATTAAGTTCCTCATCATTATCACGACGAACAATAATGCTCATGACAATAAAGATGGATAATCCTACTTCTATTCTGGATGCCACTGTGGGTGCGACTGCTCACCTTGGAACCTGATGATTTTGCCTTTGTTTCATACATTGATGAAAATGTATGCTTGGGGAATCATCATGTTGTCAATTCTTTAAGGGACTGCAACACCAGCGTTTGCTGAAAATCTCCCAACATGGGACAATGATTAAGCGTACCATAGACATGTCCATAAAGTCCTGACCAAACAAATGGGAATTTTGAAGAAACGACGGCGACCTACTTTGGATTTATTATTCTATGGCCGACGTATAACTTAATTTAAACCAATAGCTGCTGTTGGAGTTTTTCCAGTCTTCTATGAGAAGGTTTCAACGATGTCTATGCAGATACATGCAATGTTGGGGGCAATCATAAGTGATAATGAATCCTGGCCAGGTGATTATCATAGTGCCAAACATAAAGAAATGTCTGAGGGGGTACTACGTTGAGGTTTGTGAAACAAACATTCTTAAGTTAATGGGCATGTATCACTAAAAAAAGTATCGCATGGAAAGTAAGCGTTACCGTTCCAGTGGTGAGTGACACCCCCCTTAGGCGCGATGACCAAATCCACTACCAGGTTATAGCTTGACTTTGGCAGTTGTTACTTTAAATCTTTGGACTCCATACCCCGACCTAGAATTCTTTGTTCCAGTATGCGACTGATATATCGGTGTCAGGACAATTGAAATCGGTAGTACCGATATATCAGTCGTAATGCATACCCCGTAACCCAGGAATGCCAAAGAGGGAAGCAACTTTTCCCATTTGTTGAATCTGTGGTCGATCTAGTCGTGTTGGTCTATTGTTTTAAATCATAGACTGATACTAACAAACCTCACTGCATGATTCTAAGTTCAAATCAGTTTATGAGAGTTTGCTTTTATGTAATTTGGCGGTATAAAGAAAGAAAACCAGTTACCACAGTTCAGTGGTTTATCAAGAAACAGTCATTGTCCCTAAATGCCCTCAACGGTTTGGTTGGACATTACATCATCAATTCGTTAACAAGGATCTAGTGCACTAAATAGCTGAACTATAACATTTCCTGTTACCAGTAGTAGCATTTTTATGAATTCCCTCACAGCTATTAGGGATTTCATTAAATTTTTGGTCGTCTTATTTTCAATAATTTCCAATTACAGAAGCCATTGTTTAACTGTATCAAAAATGTGTACATATCTAGTGTTTATTCCTCACTATATTTGCATTAAACGCTTATTTACAACTTATTTGTATTTAGATTGTTCTAACACATCGATAATTCGGACAAGTGTTAGCCGAATCAACCAATCAAACTAAAGCTTCTACCTAACACTAGCCCTCGGTGTGTTATGACAATCGGAATACACCCCTGAATCAACCATATTAAAACCAGACAAATAACTCGCTGTAGGACGACTCAAATTGACTTTGCATCAGTGTCAGTGGTGGCCGAGCGTTGGTTGTATCTTGCAATTTCAGAAATACAAGAACCCGATTATGCATATGTGAATGAATAAGGTCTTTTTTGACGACCTTGTATCCGGTGTCGTCAGATCCAATATACGCACAGCGTAGTAGTTTGGTCAAATTGTTAAAGAGATCGGACCACGTCACTAGATATTAGTATATGATTCACCTTTGATTGCCTTATAATGTATAATGTGTTTATTTATATGTATGTATGTTGTTTTTGTAAAATGCCATGAAGAGGGTCCTTATTAGCTTAATTACATTATTCTATTCTATAATATTATATTCTATAAGATCGTGGGTTCGATCTTCGGTCGGTTCATGCCAAAGACTTGAACAAAGGTTGTAAGGGCTTCTTGACCGCGGAACACTTTAAAACGGGTGGTAACGGCTTTCCTTCCTTGGTGCTCATAATTGTTGGTTAGCATCACGAGTGACTCGCTGGTGTCAGGATAAAGGGATCAGTTTACCTTATAACCTACCGATAAACTGACAAATTGTTGTAAAACTCAATAAAAACAAACAAACACAACTGGACCCTTTCCCTGCAACATTGTTCCGCTTCATTTTGTAACTTTCGCGTGTCTCGGCCATAGCACCTGTCGTGACAGTGTCGCGTGTAATTGTAAAATACATAGGTTCATACGAAGATTTGCCTCACGAGATTAATAAGTTCGACATGATTAAGACAGTAATAAAAATATTGTTTTCTAATCTAGAGATACTGCTGTCTTACGCCAAGGTATGGTACAGGATACATTGTAGGTTCGGATGAGCCTGTATGTCAAATTCTACGCGCGAGCTGACAGAAACTTGTAACACGCTTCTGTAGGTAATTAGTGAACAATGTATATATTGATCTACACTGTTCACCAAAACCAACTAGTATCTTTTCCCATAGACAGGCGCCAGTATAACCTCTCTACACCTTTATGCCTGTCATCGAAGTCAAACATTGAACGAAACAACGCGTCTAGCCTCGGGATGAGCATTACGACTGCATGGCTTGTGTAAGGATATATGGACCAGTAGAACTGGCAACATACCAAGGAAACGCCGTAATATAACTGAAACATTGTTGAAAGCGGCTTAAAACACACAAAAATCAGTGTACGCAGATGCATTTATACCCCATATTGCCATAAGCGTCTCAAACAGCATCGAACAAAGCTAAACTTTGCTTTATTTATTTTTTTACGTAGTTTGTAACATTATTTTAGTTATATTTCGGCGAAAGTTCACTCTTTCACGATCCCTGGGTAAACAAACCAGATCTAGGATAGGAAACGTGCCCTAGCCCAAGGACACCCAACCTGACCGCCACGAAGGGAGACTGAACATCCGATCCATTCATGTCCGATTTAACTAGATTCCGTTACCCCATTGTAGCTGTTTCAAGATTAAAAAAGCCAAAGTATTGTCCATTTACATGTAAAATTTGGTTGTATGAAAAAGGTTATTACCCAAGCTTTGAGGAGAAGTTGAAAGCTACAGATTGGAATTCTGTACTCGCATTGGAAAATGTCGATGAAATTACTGCTTCATGACTAAAGTTATTCTACAAAAAGCTTCTTTAACAAAACCTAACAAATATGTTACGACAAGACCAGATGGAATTCCTTGATGAATAACAACATTAAATAATTATTAGAAAAAGAAAAAGGTTTCACAAAAAGGCGACAATAAAGAATAACATAATACTAGGGGGAAATTCTAAACAAATAAGAAATACGGAATATATGGATTGAATAGTAAACAAGTAATACTGAACATAAAGGTTCTAAAGAATGGTTAAAAATATACAAAAAGACTTTCCAGTTAAAAAATATCCGAATCTATTCCAATTTCGTCCTATAACAATGTTACTGCTTATAATGATAACGAAAAAGCTAACATGTTTAATACTCATTCTTGCCAACAATCTTACGTCAACGTAGTTCTAAGAAATTTAAAATGTAAATTATATAGCTTGTATAACAGATAGATAGATATATTTTATTTACGTATACATATGCATGCATCTTGTTATACAAACAAATAAATACATAATTTCATGGTCATTTAAAGAGAAGAAAAAAATCAGTTGTTTTGGGGGGTAAATTGCTATGATTTGAACATCGCAAAAATAGTGTAAGAGGAGAATGAGAGATTTGTCTAGTTCGTTGATCGATCAGTCGAACTATTGTTTAAGAGAATCAAATAGAAAAGAAATATAGGCTGTAATAAAACAAAACAAAAACAAGCTTAACAACAAGTAATGGGAATAATTTCGACATATATGCATGAGAATATTTTTACGTTTTTACTTTTTACTAAATATGCAGATGTATTACTTAAAAGAGTCGGGCCTCGGTCTTCATTAACACATGTATTATATATCCTGTTCACTTACTGTTACCAACATTATGCGCTCGTTAAATTATTTCATGTTTATACACATTCATTATCAACAAATGGGTATATGGTCTTTAACCTCATCGTAATATATACATTAACGTTCCTATACAATTAGTGCTATTAACAGTAATATATGTAACACTTTAATAGGAACTACCAAATAAGGATCATATCGATTTCAACAGCACTACACTATACATCCAAAAGTTAGCTTATTGACTATTATATTCTATTATTATTATAGCATCAAAACTTTTTAATAAGTAACGATACCATGCTCACCGACCTAGGTGCTCTGTCTGTTAAGTCTGCAAATTTGTATTTCAACATATCTTTATTTTCTCTATCTTTTTTGTTGGTTAAACAAGTAGGGTTGAAACGAAATATTTGATATATTTACATGTTTTAAAGATCTGCTTATATTCCGAGAATGAAGGCCAATCAAATCATCAACATGATTCTAACAGTGTTATATAAAATTGAGAATTCTTTATTTTGCATGGAGAAGAATTTATATTAGTTTTAAGTAAATAAATTAATAGTATGTATAATTAACTTGTAAATGGCTATGTAAAATTCATGTTTATAAATATTGTTTAAACTAACCTTGGAAACCCGGTTCAAAGTCCCTGAAGCTTACCTCTCGACCAAGGCGGATTACACCAAACTAGTGCAGATTTACAGAAAGCTCTTTTTATCATTGATGAGTCCATGTATTATAAACATAACACATATTGACATTCAGATTGCAAGACGATGCTGTCATAACATGATTACATGACCAGCTTCCAAACCAATTCCCTTCGGATGATGAGTTTGCTATCTCGACACGTTGCTTGCGATAAGCAAGATACGAAGAAAACCAAGAAAGTAATTTCCATTTAATACCAAAAGCACAAAATGTACAAAGAAGACCCTTATGCCAAACTCTGTCAAATCCTTTGGATGTATCACAAAACACAGATCGAACCTATTTTCCCTCGTCAAGCGAAAGATCGATCTCATTGTAAATGTCAACGAGTTGATTTGTAGTGGAGTCACCTTTGACAAAAGCAGACTGGAGACATGACATTGTTTTTTGGGACTGATATAATTATGGTGTTTGTGTATGCAACGTTCCATAAGTTCCCCAAGACAATTTGAGAGTGATAATGGTCTGTAGTTTTGGAGTGGTCCGAATTTCTTAATATTGGGGTAACATTGGCTGATTTCCAGTCCGATGGAAAATGCGAAAAGTAAATAATTTGTTAAAATATTTTGAAAGAGGAATGGCGAGCTCGTTTACGCCTTCTTTAATAATAACCTGTTAGATCGGGCTGCGTCCTTACTGCGCTGCTACGGCGGCAAAACAATGGGCTCACGGTCGCAATAAGCGTGGTAAAGGCGTGGTTGAAACGCCGGACATCGTGCTGTGATCGCCATGGTGGCCAATGATCGCCGAGTGACGACGTTTTTTTTTAGCATGTTTAAAACAAACGCTAAGGTTCGCCGATCTGACTTGCTATGCGGTAAGAACGCGGTGGGGTGGTGAGACAAGCGTTGTAACATCTCGATGAACGTAGTACACGCGCAGAGCACGCGTGGCAAAGACGTTGCAAAAATGTTAACATTTGCAACGGTAACTTCATGGCGTCCTCTCCAGGACTCTTGCTTGTTTGCCACGCGTTCGGAGTCCATATGGCGTTGTCAGAGCGATGTAACGATGTTTTTACCACTGTTTCGCGATTGCACCACGTCCGCTAGGGGCTCCCGGTGCGCCTATGATGTTCTTATTAGGTTCATACTGCGTATTGACATAGGTTAACGTGAAGCATAATGACCCATTTGAACTTCAAACCAGGGGCTTTGAAATGAGAACAAATTATACATGTTATAATTCTAAGTCAAAATTGCAACAAATATGTATGTAATTGCCATACTGTTCATATAATAATACAAGGTAGAAATCAATGAAACATAAAATATAAACATAAAATAAGCACTGCCCAGTATTCATTTTAGTCACTTCTACGAAGGAGTCAGTGAGTGAAAACCCCACTTAATGTTGTAAGTGTGGTCTACGCTGCCATCTGGGACTAGAACCATGCAACTGGAGATCTGCGAATTCCTTGCCGAAATCGACTGGACTGTGACCGGCCATGAATGGGGAGGACGCTACGACTGTGGGCATTCATGGGTCTGGGAAGAAATTGAAAGAGGACAATGTGGGGAACAATCCTGATACTTTTTTTTTTTTTTAATTCGCTTCATAGATTTGGGAAGAGAAGTTATGTTATGCTATAATATATATATATATATATATATAATTTATAGATGCATTTTTATATTATATGGCACCATTCAAACTATGTACTCGTTAAAGCTGAGCGCAAAATCTGTACTAATGACTTCCAATTACCAGTTTTAAATATAAAGCACAATCTGATACTAACGTTTACATGTGACAAGATTTACAAATTGCCTTCTTGTAATCTTTAATTGCAATACCGAAATACTGCCAAACTTTTGAAGTGAATTTTGCCGGAGCATTTCGATAGAGCAGCCATGTTTTCAGACAATAATATGATGTCATCATCCTGATGTTCGTAGAATTACAATTCAAACTTTACTTTTCATTTAAATAAGGCAGTTTCTGCTCATTTCATTTTTAAGTATATTTATTTCGAGGTTTTTTCGCTCTTTTTAAATGAAAATTTCTATTGTTTTAACATTTTCACAAAGATCACGATCTACCGACCTCAGATATAACGAGTATTCGTACTACATGTTCACAAAGATCGAGATCTACCGACCTCAGAATAATAATAATATAACGATTATTCGTACTCGGTTTTCAGGTTTTACTCGTGGTTATTCGAGTATCCGGATACTCGCTACAACTCTAACTTATATAGTATTTCTTCACCCTTCAAATTCCTAACGAAACCTTGTAGACAAGTGGGCACTGATGCAAAATTATTATATTTTATGCTTAAGTATTGCCAATCTTGTTTTGCCTATTAAACTTTAAAGAAAATCGCCACCAGATGATCACAAATTCAACTAATACAGTATTTTCTCAAAACAAGCCTACAATTGACAATGACTGTTATACAAGCTACTAGTAACTACCTTGCCAATAGTAGATCACTTTACATGATTAAAAGAACTTACACTACATGCATAGCATTGCATACAAGTTTGAAAATTGCCTGTAACTTCCATGTCGACCACCTTGCACAGTGTGTATTTAACATGTAATACTCGCATAATAGTTTCAGTGCTGCTTCTTCTAAACCGTGCAAGAAATATCTATGTATCATTAGCAATGTGATACAATGTGTAAATTTTATTTAATACATTGTACACAGCAATATCAATTTCATGTACCTATTTGGCAATATCATTTCTTGTTGCAATGTTATTATCTGGTGGCGATTTCCTTAAAGGCTTAGTATAACTTTAAATCTATCTATAGCAAACAATGGAGTTTTTAGCAGTAACAAGAGATAAAACGAAATTATTTGCAACTCACTGGCCTCTTTACAAGGCTACAGCAAAAGAAATTATCAGTTCAAAAAGCTTCAATTGACTTAAGCATTATCACTGATGCACTGGATACCTGTGCTCACCGATACGAGTCAGGAAAGGCCCAGATGCAGAAGGAAAACAAACACCTTTGGCTGAAAAATCAGCAACTTCACAAGGAGGTTTATCTCCTTAAGGAGAAGCTTAAGCATCAGGAGCAGAAAACAGAAAAACTCGAGAACAACAACTCGCAGTTAACCTCCAAAATGAGCGTGTTTGAGGACTGGCAGGAGAAAGAAGAATCCTTTCTTCTCCAATCATCCTCTTAGGCTGAATCTGAGGCGTATGCCAATGCATCTGCGCTGAAAACCAATCTCTGAGGCTGACACGTTAGCTGATGCATCATTACTGAACGTAAGCTCTGAGGCCGACGTGTTCGACGGACCCTTATTAAATGACGAAATGGACAGTGACCCTTTTGACGGAAGTTCACAGGAAGATACGTGCAAAGATTTACCTGTAAAGAAATTCACAAACAGTGGAATACCTTGTTGTGTAACTTACCCACAAGCAGTGGAACTACTTTCGTGTGTGAACTTGTACCCACAAGCAGAGGATATACTGTGTGTGTGAACTCTTTAAAACTTTGATATACTTAAAGCCATATCAATGTCATTTTCTCCATATTAAGTTAAATTGCTTGTATACATATACTATGTGATTTTTACCCACAAACAGTGGAATACTTTATTGTGTAATTTACCAACAAGCAGTGGATATACTTTGTGTGAAGTATTTAAAACTTTGATCTTGAGTTTAGTCATTGGTAAGATAGACAACAAATGATGTGGTACAATTTTTAAAGATATTGTAAACGTTTGAGTAGCATAAAATGTCATTTGGTCTATGGGTTTTTTCACTCATCACTACTAAAACAACCAGCTCAATTGTTTCACTACTTATAATACATGTTAGAGATATAATATGTACAATGTATGTGTTCACTACTTTTCATACATGTTTTATATATAATATGTACTTTGATGAACTTTTGACCGTGTTTAAATCACGTAAAAAGTATTGCAGCAGGTTAAATCTTAGAAAACTCTTTTGAACACACTAAATGCAATATATATATATATACATGAAATTTAATCAGAATTTTTTCCTTTATGAACTCTTCAACAATTTCACAACCGGGTTACATTTAAACAAAAAATAGGTCACTAGGTCAATCCTAGAATAATATTCTCTATAACCAAATCAATAAATCGAATGGTACACTTATGTTCAGACATAGTCAGAATATTTGCCGTAATAATGAAATCTTGAACTTTTAAAAATTAGGTCACATAGGATTAGAAACTACATCACTATCAAATCTTAGAAAACATCTTCACAATTCTTCATAAATGCTTTACATTCTGTTGCATTAAAACAGCACCTAATGACTAATGCCCCTTTTATGCTTAAGCAAACTTCCCTCGTAAATCTTTGTTGTTATTTAAACTCAAAAGTAACATTCCTATTCAGAAGTTTTCATCAATCATTACCTTAATCAAGCATTTCCCTTTTCAGATTGCCGTGCCACAGCTTCCATTCAGTCCTAAAACATTAATGGACTTGATTGGTGATGACAAGTCTGAAATTCCAGATGATATAATTTCTGCTTCATTGAACCTCATGAATGCTCACTGTACTGACCATAAACACATTTGTGTAGGACTTTACACCCCAGCTCAGTTACATCTGGCTTCAACTGGAACAATTGTTTTGCCAAAAATCTACTTGTGTATGACTCTTTACAGTCAGTAAAACCTATTGAGGAAGTGACAGTACAGTTTAAATGTATCTACCCAGAGGAAATCATTCAAAGTCTTGAATATGTAACTGTCACACAACAAGGTAGTGCTCCAGTTTGTGGAGTAATGGCTATAGCATTTGCATTCACTTGCTTTCTAGGGCAAGACCCCAGAAAAGTTCACTGCGACTTGAAAACAGCTAGACATCACATGAAGCACTGTCTGCACAAGTATGTCCATTCCCTGGGAGAGATAATGATTTCAATTTCAATTGGCTGAATTCCTATTTGTCCGATCAACAAACCAAAATTGAGATTAAACTCTCTGTCAGTGCTCTTCGTAAATGTGCATCAAAAATAATACATCAAAACAAAAATCCAGAGCTGATTCCGATAAACATGTCCTACAAAAAAATGAGCGATAATAAATCAAAACAAAAATCAAGAGCTGATCCTAAAAACATGTGCAACAAAATTGGACAGATAATAAATCAAAACGGAAATCCAGAGATGATCCCGATAAACATGTGGAACAAAAAAGGATAGATAATAAATCAAAACGGAAATCAAAAGCTGATCCCGATAAACATGTGCAACAAAAAAGTACAGATAATAAATCAAAACGGAAATCAAGCGCTGATCCTAAACAATTGCAACAAAACATTACACATAATAAATCAAAACAAATCAAGAGATGATCACGATAAACATGTGCAACAAAAAAGAAAAGGTGATAAATCAAAACAGAAATCAAGCGCTAATCCTGATAAACATTTGCAACAAAAAAGGACAAATAATAAATCAAAACAAAAATAAAGAGCTGATCCTGATAAACATGTGAAACAAAAACAACTCGATAAGAAGTCAAAGCCAAAACAAAAAGCAAGAGCTGATCCTGACAAACATGTGACACAAAAACAACTCGGTAAGAAGTCAAAGCAAAGAAAAATCAGTAACTTCAGTTGATGCAGCAATACTGCAGTTCAAAACCAAGTGATCTCAAATGCCAGTGTTTACATGCTGTGTGTGCTATCGGCTTCTTTTTCGCCAACAAGTTAAATGTTGCAACATAAATAAATTCCCAAATACAGAACTTTTTCTTCGCTGCATAACTGTCAATAACATGCACAAACCTCAGACAACCTGTAAAGAAGATTGCCAGCTGTGTCCAAAGTGGATTTGTTTCACTTGTAACCAACACGTCATAAAAAATCGTATTCCAAATCAAGCCTCTGTCAACCAATTACATTTGGATGAACAGCCAGACTGCTTAAAGATTTTAAATCATTTGAGAAAACATTTAGTGTCACCAGTTATTCCATTTATGAAAATTCTTTCATTGCCAAAAGGTAGCCAGAAAGGAATACATGGACCCGTTGTTTGTGTACTATCAAATAGTTCTACTACAACGAAAATTACAGTAAAGGGGACACAACCTTTACCAACAAGTGTCTGTGAACAAAGTACATGAAGCCCTACTGTACCTAAAACACAACAGTTCACATTTCTCCGGCAAGAACAATTCTATCAATAGAACCTTTGAAATTTACAACTCCAACTTGTTCACCTCCTTCAATTATTTCACCAAATGTTTCATACCGTGCTTAATGTTCACTCCCAATCATACAAACACAACAAATTCTTAAAAACCTAAAAAGACTTTGCAACAACCCTATTTTTCAATACCTCCTTACACTCGTGCGTCAGTCTTATTTCTTCCAGATCATAATTGTGACATCATTGTTGTCATTCTTCCCCCTGATTACTCTTTTGCAGGCATTGATATATACATGAGTAATGTCAATTCCACAACAGAACCTATACTTGCACCACCTGATGTTTCTGGTACAAAGACAGACCCATTTACAGCTCATGAAGTATCAGCAACCATACACAGCTCTAATCATGGTTAGTATACATAATTTTCACCAAACCTCCTTCTCACCATCATTACCATACAGCTTGCTGGTCCATAGTAAAGCTGTCATACTGCTGTACTTTCATTAATATTCCTGTTACAGGTTTTAAATGTTATTATGCTATATTTACTTGCCAATTGTATTATTTAGAAACATTGTAAGCTAACATCTTTTCTTCTGTCCCTATTCATCTCTAAACTATAACTTTCTTTAAACATGACATCACATATTTCTCTTCCTTCAGAGAGGTGCCAATCGGCTGCTGATGTCAGTCAGGGAACAGCAAATTCACATTCTGTAAATGTCCAACCAAAATCGACTCGTCAAACAAACCCAGTGCCTTACCATACAGATACAACTATCACTGAAGGTATATATTTTTCCTTTCTATTTTTCACCTAAGACTTTACACGTTTTCTACCTTTAAAGATATTCAACCAGTGTCAAAACATCAACAATACTCCTAATCTACCGATATTCACTTACAACCCTTGAACACTCTGCAACAGTGCATCGTTCCTTAACATAGTTTACATTAACTAAAAGAAACGAATAGAAAATATGTTGTCTGCCATAATCTGTCTATCCATTCTCTTTCGTCCGTTAACATTCTAGACTGTACTGTTAACATGGTCTTACATGACATGATCAATATGACATTTCAAAATGCCCACTACATGAACATACTCTGTCACATCCTTAACACAAGCATGTGCAATAAATATAAAGGTAAAGATGTAATTTTCAATAAACAAAAATATTCGCTATTGATATTTAGTCTACTACTTTCTCAGTCAGGATATGACTTAAAACAAACATTGCGCAAATGTCAACTATAAAACATTCCTTGTCCCTTCCATACCCTTGGATCCTACCATAAAAATAAAGGTCACAGTTGCACTTTGATTATTTTCTTCTGTCCCTGTTCATCTCTGGACTATAACTTCTTTCTTTGTACATGACATCACATATTTCTCTTCCTTCAGAGAGGTGCCAATCAGCTGCGGATTTCAGTCAGGGAACAGCAAATTCACTTTCTGTAAATGTCCAACCAGCAACGACTCATAAAACAAACCCAGTGCCTTACCAAACAGATACAACTATCATTGAAGGTATATATCTTTCCTTCCTATTTTTCACCTAAGACTTCACACGTTTTCTACCTTTAAAGACTTTCAACCAGTGTCAAAACAAAAACAATACTCCTTACCTGCCAATATTCACTTACAACCCTTGAACACTCTACAACAGTGCATAGTGCCTTGAACATAGTTTACATTAACTAAAATACACGTATAGAAAAGATATTGTCTGCCTTTAATATTCTAGTCCGTACTGTTAACATTGTCTTACATGACATGATTAATATGACATTTCAAAATGCCCATTACATGAACATAATCTGTCCCATTCTTGACACAAGCATGTGGAATGAATATAAAGGTCACGATGTAATTTTCAATAAAAAACACCTATTCCTATTGATATTTAGTCTACTACTTTCTCTGTCACGATATGATTTAAAACAAACTTGGCGTAAATGTCTACTACAAAAACATTCCTTGTCCCTTGCATACCATAAACATAAAGGTCACAGTTGCACTTTGATTATTTCCTTCTGTCCCTATTCATCTCTTGACTATAACTTTCTTTATACATGCCATCACATATTTCTCTTCCTTCAGAGAGGTGTCAACCAGCTGCTGATGACAGTCAGGGA
Source organism: Serripes groenlandicus (assembly GCA_031761405.1). Classification (NCBI taxonomy): domain Eukaryota; kingdom Metazoa; phylum Mollusca; class Bivalvia; order Cardiida; family Cardiidae; genus Serripes; species Serripes groenlandicus. The sequence continues at coordinate 57,553,264 of JASEVX010000001.1, forward strand.
ACAGCAAATTCACATTCTGTAAATGTCAAACCAACATCGACTCATCAAAAAGATCCTGTGCCTAATCATACAGATACAACTACCATTGAAGGTATATGTTTTTCCTTAATATCTTTAACCTAACACTTTACACGTTTTCCACTTTTAAAGACTTTCAACCAGTGTCAAAACATTAAGACATAACAAACATAGACACATACTGACCTAAAAACAAAAAGCTGTGTTTCGCGCAAACCAATCTTACCTAACAGACCTTAACATAGACATTATTTTGTTAAACCTTAACAATCTTCAATAGTGTCTTATTTAAGGTAGTAAGACCCTAATAGGCATCATTTCAAACTATGATCAGCTTGATAATCTTTTAATGTGTATCATTTCCTGGATTCAAAAACAAAATTTAAAAGAAATTTACCGTCAAATAACAATTTTATTTTAATTTGAATTACCCTACCCCCATTTCAGAATTTTCGATAAAAACGACATCACCCGAGACATAAGAAAAATCCTTTAATTCATTTTTTTTTTCAACATTTTGGTAATAATTTGGTATCAAAGTAACAAGAAATATATTTGCTTTCAGAAATAATACATTATTGATCACATCACCAACAAATATAATCAAACTGTATTGAAATAGCCATATGGTATTACAATTTTAACATACTGCTTTGACCGCGTAAAATTGGAACATCGACGTTTAAATGCAAAATCAACAAGCTCTATAAATACTAACGACCTGTTCTGTATTAATAATTAACTTTAAGTTTTGGGAACATTATGCCAAAAATCAAAATGTTTTACCGTCTCATTTAAAAAAAAAATAGAGTTTGAAATTCCCAACCACCTATTTCAGCCGTGACTGCAAGTAATAAAATCTTCAAAAGAAGCTAATATTTATGTGTAGAAATGTATTTAATTACTTTTTAATGAAAATTCAATATAAACTTCTGTAAAAAATGTTAGCTAATGAAAACAAAGAAGAAAAAAAGAAAACATGTAATTGTGCTTCTGGATGGTTTCGAACTACTACCTTGAAACCCTCAAAAGATTTGTAGTCCTGTGGTTAACAAGATAGGCTAAAGCATTACAATTGAAGAGTTTCTAGTGGAGGTTTTTCATTAGGGTGTACTACCTTAATTACATATAACATATTAAGTTCTGTCTTTAAAATACTTTGAACTTACTGCATTGCTTGTATTACATGATACATCAAGCTTTTTAAAGTTATACTCCACATTTCCTATATTTCTATCAATATCATTTTTCTAATGTATTTAATACTTCATTTTAAATGTTCAATTTTCACATCAACCATAATAACTAACATCAATTTCCAGTTTATATAACAGATTCAGATGACCTGGTGTCCTGTCTTCAACCAGAATATTTAACTCAACCACTAGGATCTCAGGAAATACCCGATTCAGTATTCTGTTTTGCCCCTGGCCAGGGATGTCTATCAGTGACCGTCTTTAACATGGAATCTCAGACATTTCCATACTTATTCCCCACAGGCAAAAACACTTTTAGTGAGAACCGAAACACAAAGCTTGGACTTAATCGATACTTTAACACTCGATGCTGATTTACGATTTGTCAGTGACCCACAATATATCTTCTACAGCCAATATGTGTCTGAATTGAACACCATCAACAGCTCTGTCTCAATAGCAATGCGAAAAAGTTCGACCATCACATTTGATCAGCAGCATATTACAGCCACACAACTCAAAGATCCACAGACAAGAAAACAAATCGAGGGCTTGGCGTGAAACGGTTGTAACTAAAAACCTATTTTGAAAATCCTGGTTTAGGGGCAATTTTGACCCCTTTGTAAACGATGCAAATTTAGGTGCCATTGCTCAGAACGAGCAATGGCACCTAAATGTCCATTGTTTACCAACACAAATGATTTAACACTTATAAAGACTTTATGGCGAGGTGATTAACCTTGGTTAAAAATATATCAATTTTAGTTACAACCGTTTCACGCCAAGCCCTCGAAATACTATCTTCCGATAAAGGCTACCACTACCTCTCTACAACACGAGGGTCACCACCATACTGGGAAAATACTTTGAAAGACTTATTTGCTATGGCCAGACAGCTTGGCGTTCCAACCTGGTTCTGCTCCAGATAAACGCTGGCCTGAGATAGAAACAACAATGTGTACACAGCAGGGTAAACCTGTTCCTGATGACTTAGACTGGTGTACATACTCGAACATAATTAACTCTAACCCGGTCACTGCGTGCCGCATGTTCCAGAATCGAGTACTGACTTTCATTACAGAACTTATAGTTTCTCCCGCCCAACCTTTTGGACAAGTGTCAGAGTAGAGGATGGCCACATATCCATTGTTTATGCTGGTGCTCAGACGCACCTGTGTTTAATTCAAGCAGTGACAACAATGAAGACTACAATAACTGTGTTGATAAATACATCACTTGCAGCCTTCCTGACCAAAACACAGATCCTAAATTGTTTGAAATTGTTACAAGTGTGCAAATGCATTCTAAAAGACACTGAAAATCATGCAAAAAAGAAAACAAAGACTGCAGATTTGGCTTCGCTCGGCCAATATCTGAAAATACATTCATTGCTACACCAACAAATGCCCCTGACAGTATCCTACCAGCAACATACAAGAAAGCTGCAACTGACACTTTGTCTGCTTTTTGGGATTTGATCAATATTTGTCAAGAACAGGAAACTCAGATGACTGCTATTAATGTTACTCCACATCAGTATCAAGCAGCTCATTGTGCCTTAGCCAACACAAATTATGTCCTTTACAAGAGGAACATTAACGAATGTTGGGTTAATCCATATAACAGTCACCTTCTAAGAGCATGGAATGGTAACATGGATATTCAACCAGTCCTGGATGCTTACAGCTGCATAATGTACATTGTCAGTTATATTTCTAAAGCTGAAAGAGAACTTGGAGATTTGCTTAAAAATGCACAAAAAGAAGCAAAGGAAGGACATCTTGAATCTGTGCAGCAGCTCAGAAAATTAGGTAATGTTTACCTACATTCCCGTGAAGTAAGTGTCATGGAGGCAATGTGCAGGGTAACTGGAATGCATCTCAAACAATCTTCACGCCAAGTTGTCTTCATTCCAGTCGACAGACGTTTAGCAAAAATCTCAAAATCACTGCATGCCCTGAGAGAAGAAGATGAAAACATATGGATGACAAGTGTCATTGATCGCTATCTTGCCAGCCCAAATTAATCTTACTTTGAACAAATGTGCCTTGCAGAGTTCGCTCGTGACTATAGGATAAAGGACGGAAGTAACGGAAACACAGATTATGTACCCGATCAAGCAACAGACTCAACTGAATCTATAGTCTTCACATTGCAAAATAACTTGGGAACAATTGTCAAAAGACAGAAACCAGCTGTTTTAAGATACATGAAAGTGAACAAAGACAAAAATGTTGAGGATTACTATCACAACCTCTTGAGAGTTTACTTCCCACAACGTTCACAAGAACTGAAACCTATCAACTGCGAAACTTTTGAAGAAATGTTTCATCAGCAATCTCCTATTATCCTGTCTCTGATATCACAGTTTGAAAAACTCACACAAGATCTTGATGAAGCTTGGAAATTACTACAAGAGCATGGCTACGCAGACGATGCTTGGGCAGATATAGCTCCAAATCAAGAACCATCCATACGTGACGATGATGAAGAACTACAGAATGCACTAAGACTTTTCACAGACAATGCTGAAGAAATATCAGAAGAAGACATACCAGACTTCTCGCCTAATCAAAGAACTGGTACAACCGCTTACCACCAAAACGCCGAACAGGTCAATCCTTCAAATTCAAACATAGAACAAAAGAACAGACTTAAAAATATGAACCATCAACAGGCTCACATATTTCACTACATAAATACCTGGGCACAAATGAAACAAAAAGGTGACAATGAAATGAGCCACTCGAATCCAAGAACACTAGTTTACCAGCCAACCTAACTATTTCCTGTGGTGCTAGAGTGATGCTTACACTAATATCGATGTAGCTGATGGACTTACCAATGGTGCAATGGGCACTATAACATCTGTTATCACACATTCACCTCCAGGACTACCTCTTGCAATTTGTGTAAAGTTTCAGGACGAAAAGGTTGGACTCATTTCTCCACAACATGTACATAGCTCATCAACCGTTATAGTGCCTCAAACTGAAGTAATTCAGAGGAAACCCATCCAGATTACAAGACATCAGTTTCCTTTAATGCTTGCATGGGCAGTGATAACACATAAAATACAATGTGCTACTACTGACACAGCTGTTGTTTCTATTGATGGTGCATTCAAACCAGGAATGGCGTGTATAGCACTTAGCCGTGTCACATCCTCATCTAGTCTCCACCTGCTGGAACACCATTTTAACACTAATGAAATCTACTGTGATGAAACAATAAAAGACAAACTGTCCATTATGCATAAAGCCAATACACTGCCAGGCTGGAATACCCTTATGCCCCACGAAGATTTCAATCACCAAAATTACATTTACATTGCCAATCATAAAGGTTTAATTCTTCATCGTCAAGATATCTGCTCCAATCCCTTTCTAAAACACATGGACATCATTGCTCTGCAGGAAATATGGTTGAAACCGCAACTTTCATTCACAAATCCATTCCCACTTAACAGGCAATTTCTATCTCACAGACAACTTCAACCATCAGAAGATTCATATGTAAAAAGCGTTCACGTTCAGAAGGCGTTGCTTTATACATTCACCAAGATTTCTCCTGCACGCCAGTAGATACTAGCGATGTTTCCATTGAATGTCTAGCGATTGAACTGACAGATATCTCGACTTGTGTTTGTTGTGTGTATAGACCACCCTAAACTCGACTCCAACACTTCCCAAGTCAACTTGCCATACTCCTACGAAAGACTAACAGTGAAAGAGCCATTATTGTTTGTGATTTTAATATTGATGTCCTTAAAACATCTAATCCTGACTTGAACACTTGCTTTCGCAATTACTCACAGATCATCCAACAACCTACAACTGCACAGAGGACCCTACTAGGGCATATATACATTAAAAATATCAACTGCAAAAATTATGGTGTAATTCCAATACATTACAGCTACCATGACATGACGTATACAGTTGTCAGCATTCCACAAAACCGTAAGTGATCATTGCTTGCTCCATATCGAAATAAAAAAAAAATGGTACTTCTTACATCCACATAACGTTCATTCTTAAAAAATTAACCACTTATCTTATGCATCTTATGCAATACATGTCCACTATTGTCTAGAGGTTAATAGGCGAAACCTCAAAGTCACTGTTGCTTCATCTCCAGTCCAAAACTACAAAATTCATCTCCATCATTTCTTTTCCTCCCATACGACCACACAACTGGGGAGACAAGCGCTTTTTCAAAAAAGCATTCTCTATTTAAGAGTTATTTCCTATAAATTAACATATAGTTAGTATCAAGATACAATATACACAATTTATTTCTCAATTTAGGCCACCGGTCCATTATACAACATAATTGATAAATATATACAACAGGGAGTGATGAAATACATTATAACACTGACATTTGGAGCTGAAAAGAATTAAGATATTAAAAGAGTCTCACTTCTTAGTTTGAATGCACTCTGAATAAATGTTGCAGTATTGTATACTTCAGACTGGATATTTGTATTTTATATTGCATACAATTATTTAAGAGTCCTGTTTGTTTATCCAGGATGTCTCTTAAATCGTCATATGTAGGACATGCGTAAAAAGAAGTGAAACTCATCTTCAATAATGAACATCTTTTTTATCAAGACATAAAGGGCAAAAACGGTGTGATATATTACATATCATGTTTTGACAATTCGTATTTAGCCCCGAAAACATGTAAAATTCAACGTGATCGTAGAGCCACATATTCATGCTCTAGAAACAGGGCAATACAATATTTATATAATTATTCATAAAATATTCATAAGTAACCGTTACGTCAAGATCAAAGAATATGCCTGTCGCACACAACTACATGATTAATTTAACCCTTTCCCACATACAACAAATCTACAGCAGACGACTTTGAAAACACAATGACAAAAATATGGACAATCTCAATAAAAGATAGCTTAATTTTTAAATAAAGTTGAAAACATTGTGGCCCAAGCAGAAATTGCTTTTCAATTTCTCCTTTGGCCACAATGTTTTTAAATTCGTCTGCTGCTATTGCGTCAAACTACGTCTGCGGGTGTGAAGGGTGAAATACGGTAACGAACCAGGGTTGTTGTCAGATATGGCGAACACTCGAGCGTGTGATAGTAGTTAGATTGGGGGATTCGGCTGACGCACTCATAAGAACTATTCCGTTTTGTAAATCGGAATACACCTCTGGTGACCATCTAACGGCCGAAAGATATGCCTTATAACGGGAAAAGAATCGGTTGTGGGAATTCTGCGACGTTTCTACGTTGAATTGCTTTTCTAAAACGTTTATCATGGCAACGACGTCTGTCATAGGACAACATTATACATAGAGAAGCACTTGCATTGAAGGAATTACAGCTGTCAAACATATAAATCACAACCCATGACAGTTACCTACCATAATACAAAGCTACTGTTAACGTGAGTATGCGTCTATCCTAATACATGTACAGTGTATCTAAACCCTTCTGCTCATTGCTAGCATTTTCACATTTGCCACAATGTTTTAAACTGCACTAATTAGTTACACTTTCATTTGTTCGTGTGATTCTTAAGTTTTGCAAGGATGTTTTCTCGAGTCTTCTATAGATGTGCTGCTGTATTTGGGAAAGAAAAGATATAACTGAAGGTATTAGGGTTGCTGTATCGGGTATCGTTTGTATAACCAGATATTTTATCTTATTTCCACCTATTTGTTATCGATTTCCGACCATTTGTAAAATAGATCGGTGTGGAGGTATATCTATGGAGAATCATATAATGTCTTAATAACATATAGGACTATGCATACGCTTGTTTGCCTTGTATAATGGATTAAAATTGTTTCGTAAATGCAGCGTGAATTGTTTTCATATTTTGTGTTATATTCGATCTTAAAAACAAGACCGGACCGGACGACAGTTTCTTCTTTCATAGTTTCTTTTAACTTAAAGTGATTGTGACTTTTAAACGGGCTGTGTAAATTCTTATAATCCGATCATTGACTTTACGCTGCAATGGAACTTCACATTTTGCCAGATACCGCCTCTGTGCAGCAGACGACCTTTGAAAGCATTGTTGTAAACGGAGAAATTTCTTATTTTCCTATTACCACAATGTTTTCAATTTTTTTAAGAAGTATTCTTTCATTCATAGTGACATTCTCTATTATTATCTAAAGGTTTTCAAAGTCGTCTGCTGCAGATTCGTTGTATTTGAGAAAGATACATGATAGAAGTAAGCAGTATCTACATATTGTGATACATTATATGAAAAGCACAGTTTTCGCGTTTATGGCAATTTCTCCGTTTCGTTTGTCACATTGTTTTCGAAAAACAATCTGTTAAAGATGCGTCTCGTAGTTTCTGTATGAGGTTTAAAGTGTATTCGTGTAACCGCCATAATAATCAACATATGTACATGTATAGGTTATTTATTGCTGTAACAATTGATTCGTGTAACCGCGATAAGTATCAACATCTGTACATGTATAGGTTATTTATTGCTGTAACAATTGATGCGTGTAACCGCGATAAGTATCAACATCTGTACATGTATAGGTTAGTTATTGCTGTAACAATTGATTCGTGTAACCGCGATACGTATCAACATCTGTACATGTTTAGGTAATTCATTGCTGTAACAGTTGATTCGTGTAACCGCGATACGTATCAACATCTGTACATGTATAGGTTATTTATTGCTGTAACAGTTGATTCGTGTAACCGCGATACGTTTCAACATCTGTACATGTATAGGTTATTTATTGCTGTAACAGTTGATTCGTGTAACCGCGATATGTATCAACATCTGTACATGTATAGGTTATTTATTGCTGTAACTATTAATTCGTGTAACCGCGATATGTATCAACATCTGTACATGTATAGGTTATTTATTGCTGTAACATTTGATTCGTGTAACCGCGATACGTATCAACATCTGTACATTTATAGGTTATTTATTGATGTAACAGTTAAATCGTGTAACCGCGATATGTATCAACATCTGTACATGTATAGGTTATTCATTGCTGTAACAGTTGAATCGTGTAACCGCAATACGTATCAACATCTGTACATGTATAGGTTATTCATTGCTGTAACAGTTGAATCGTGTAACCGCGATACGTATCAACATCTGTACATGTATTGGTTATTTATTGCTGTAACAGTTAATTCGTGTAACCGCGATATGTATCAACATCTGTACATGTATAGGTTATTCATTGCTGTAACAGTTGAATCGTGTAACCGCGATACGTATCAACATATGTACATGTATAGGTTATTCATTGCTGTAACAGTTGATTCGTGTAACCGCGATATGTATCAACATATGTACATGTATAGGTTATTTATTGCTGTAACAATTGATTCGTGTAATCGCGATATGTATCAACATCTGTACATGTATAGGTTATTCATTGCTGTAACAGTTAATTCGTGTAACCGCGATGCGTATCAACATCTGTACATGTATAGGTTATTTATTGCTGTAACAGTTAAATCGTGTAACCACGATATGTATCAACATCTGTACATGTATAGGTTATTCATTGCTGTAACAGTTGAATCGTGTAACCGCGATACGTATCAACATCTGTACATGTATAGGTTATTCATTGCTGTAACAGTTGATTCGTGTAACCGCGATACGTATCAACATCTGTACTTGTATAGGTTATTCATTGCTATAACAGTTGAATAGTGTAACCGCGATATCTATCAATATATGTACATGTATAGGTTATTCATTGCTGTAACAGTGTATTCGTGTAACCGCGATACGTATCAACATATCTACATGATTAGGTTATTTATTGCTGTAACAGTTGATTGATTGATTGGGGTTTAACTCCGTTTTCAACGATTTTTTAGTCATATAACGGCGGCCAGTTCACCTATCTATGTCTATAACAGACTAAGGAGTCGATGGGTAAAAGGAATGTATTTGTATGAATAGTTCGTATAAGTGTAAACAATTTGTTGATGCGAAATATTTGTGCATACTGTTGTATACAGAGGCGCTCCGGGCAAAGCATCGTCATGGCAATGTTTACCCATTGTCCACCAGATCAGCCTGAGCATTGACACAGTCTTATATCGATGTACTATGTTCGCCAAAAATAAACATAATTTTACAAGAAACTTCTGACGAGCAGTTTACATTTGGATCAAGTAGCATTAAAGTGTAGGCATATCTTTACCCTCACTTGTTTCTAAATAGTAAATACCTCCTTTGAATGAATTTCATCAAATACTGTCAAAAACAACCAGATAAGTAGATGGTACTATTTAGTATGGAAGCCCTGGAGGGACTTCTTACTTCAATACTTCTGACTTCAATACTTCTGACTTCCATACTTCTAACTTCCATACTTCTAACTTCATTACTTCTAACTTCCAAACTTCTAATTTCATTACTTCTTAGTGGGTTTCGCTTTCAAGAGTTGTAAAATATGTACATATGTGTATACTGAATCTGTGGGATCACGTGTCATTATGATGACCACTTGTTTCCTCTACCTTGTGTTCCATAGTAAACACAACATAAACAGTTTAAGCTATGCCTATCAAACGGAACGAAACCTACCTGTTTTATGAATGGAAAACAGGTAGAACATGTTTGGTTAACCGACTAAGGAACGGTATATCGACAAAACCTATATAGGTTTCGCAAAACAGGTTTTGAGTTTTCTGACTATGGAACACAGGGCTGTACTAGCGTTCGTCTTGTTAAGATAATCATACTTGTGTCGATCGGTGAATTACTTATACATCCTTTAAATGGCCGATCAAAGGTTCAATTTCTTATTTCACAAAAGACAGTGTCCATCTTGTATATAGGTTGTTAGGAAGACGTGTCATTGAACTTTTTAAGTGTATGTTTCATGTAAAGCCCGTAACAACTACCCGTTAAAATGACCTTAGGGGTTTGGGTTATTGAATTAACACGTGTCGCCCAATTAAACTACTAATACTCTTTCCCATATAGAGTCACTGTGACAAGCGTCTTTCGTCTTTCACCAATGGGCTAACAGTCTATGTGGAAAAGCAGACAAATGCTTGGAAAGTATGTTGTGTGAGAACTCCTGGAAACACATGAGAAGGTGAACTGGCCGCCGTGAAACGACTAAAATAGTATTGTAAACATCAATCAATCTATCTCTTCCTCTTCCCATATAGAAAACAATCGGCAGCAGACGACTTTGAAACCATTTGAGAAATAATGTTATTCAAATCAACATATGAACATTTTATTTTATGATATAGTAAAAAAACCATAACTTCTCCGTTTGCCACAATATATTCATACATCGTCTGCCGCAGACGTGAATCTCTCTTGCTTCTGAACGCGATCGCACCACAGGTTTGGTGATTAAATGAATCTGTTGATGCAGGCAACGCGTGCTATTTAAAGAGGAATCCTCATTGGCCTAGTTGTTAGCGTCGGGGATTTGGAACCGGGTGTCCGGGGTACGATCCCCAGTAACTGCGCTTGGTCTTGGTGGAAAACGCACATTTCCTAGCCTAGTACCGGTTTCTTTGCCCACAGATCATGAATAAGTGAACTGTCGCCATGATATATCTGAAATAATGTTGAAAAGCGGCGGTAACACCAACAAAACAAATTGTATTTAAAGTCACAATCTAGCTAGAAGTAACAGAAACGAACAAATGGTGATGTTCAGATCATAATTCATGTGTTGAATTCAACTGAGTTTTCTATGAAATAACATGACTTTTGCAAAGTTTAGTTAGCCTTTCAATTTACCATTAGACTGGCATAACTCGATTAAGAAAAGGTTAAACCATCTGACATGGAAAGATCTTTGAAGCAAAAATGTGAATAGGAACGTTAACGTATATAGATATTAAAAATTGTCATTTTGAAAAAGCTTTACCCTACAGGTTGTGAATTTATTTTGACTTCCCAAGCTTATATATATGATTTGACTTTTTAATTAAATGAATTAAGTTGAAATGCTTTAAACTATACAGAGTGTAACGTGTGTCACCCCTAAAACAGTCAACAAGTAGGCCTATTAAGTAACCACTTAAAGGTGTTATTATTATTTTTTAAATTTATTATTCACTTTACCTTTATCAGTTGATGGATTTAGCAGTGATGGTTTAAGGGTTTTCCGGTCTACCTATTTGTGGTTGCTTTTTACACATACATCTGTAGAGTCTTTATACAAACCGACTGTGTTTTATTGAGAACATGTGCTGAACCTGTCGGTCATGCTGTCAATACACAACATGAATACATCGATAATTCGGAGACGATCTCGTAACCATCAGGTAAGTCAATTACCACCTTTCAAACTAGCATGTGAATGACTTTTAGCGAGTCAACAAACGGACGCTTTATGGTGTCTCTGCAGCAGAAGACTTTTGAAAACAATGTGGAAAAAGGAGAAACTGCTCATAATGAGCAATTTCTACGTTTGCCACAATGTCTTCCAACTCTTTTTCATAATGAAATTCCCGTTTATGGAGATTTTTGTCATAATGATTACGGAATCGTCTTCTGCAAATGTGTTCTATAAGGAAAGCGTTAGTCATTAGATATCGAGGGCTTGGCGTGAAACGGTTGTAACTAAAAACCTTTCTTGAAAACCCTGGTTTAGGGGCAATTTTGACCCCTTTGTAAACAATGCAAATTTAGGTGCCATTACTCAGAACGAGCAATGGCACCTAAATTTCCATTGTTTACCAAGAAAAATGATTTAACGCTTATAAAGACTTTATGGCGAGGTCATAAACCTTGGTAAAAAAAATACCGATTTTAGTTACAACTGTTTCACACCAAGCCCTCGATATACAGTATCACTTATATTGTTTCTGATTAGTTCTCGTATAGTTATTGGATATTGTTTTGCTTTCTATGTATATATGACTATACAACAATGTAGACCAAGAAAAGACAGCAGGAAAGTACAGGTTGATCTTTTGTTCGCATATGCGTTTTGCATTTTACAGGATAAAAGGATTTACCCTTTCCTTCTTACAGGCGCATCAGCAGCAGACGACTTTTGTAAGCATTATGGCAAAAGGCGAACTTGATCACTAATTATAAGCAATTTTATAATTCAATAATTGTACTCAGTTTTCGAGATTTTCCAGATTTGTTTACAAAATATACACTTACAGTATGAACTATCTGACTAATTGTTGTACACGTTAGTCATGTCTTCAATACCCACCGTGAACACATCAATACTACACAGCTGATCTCGTAACTATAACCTAGGTCCATTGACACCTTTTACGGTTCTGTGAATTACATTTAGCAAGTCAACAAAAGGTCAAACGGTGTTACCCTTTCCCACATATGACCAATCTGCAGCAGACGACGCTGAAAATGTCTACTAAAAATATGGAAAATCTCTATAATTGAAGGTATTATTACTGAAAAAAGTTGAAAACGTCATGGCAAAAGGAGAAATTGCTCGTTTTTAACGTTTTATTCTATAGTCACAACGTTTTAAAATGTCGTCTGCTGAAGATTTGTCAGAATGCGTCTTCAGGTAGGATAGGATTAATAGTATACGTTTCGAACCTCATGTCTCTCATCCTACTGCTGGCAAGTTTAACCCTTACCCACACACACTTACTACACATCTGCAGCAGACGAATTTGAACATTAATAGGCAACATTTTGGTAAAGATAAATCAATTAGTGAAAGTAAAAAATATTAAACTCATTTGAAAACATTGTGGGAAAAAAAGATATTGCTCAATATGCACACAATGAGCAACTTCTACTTTTAACACAATTTTTTCAACTCTATTCAATAATCACTTTTCACTGTTTTAGAGATTTTGCCTAGATTTACGAAAGGCGTCTGCTCAAGATATACATGTACGCGGGAAATCAATGAAAAAAATCAACATTGTGGACTCTGCGTTATCGACCCGGATCAGCCTAAGCATGCCACACAGGCGTACCCGGATATACACTTTTCGCCTCCTGTGGATTTTCTGTTTCAGGAATCACTACTCTATCTATCCCCCATTAGACGGAATGTGTCGGCCGGATCAGTCTGCGCGGACAGCGCAGGCTGATCTGGTCGATACATTACGCAGATGTGTATCTCCGCAGCTGCATTTTTGGAGTATTTTAGAAAAAACGTGTAGGCACGTGCCTACAGTACCGGGGGGAGCTACGCCCCTGCCGGTTTTTAAACTGGTTATTGGAAGCCGCCAAGAGGCGGCTTCCTGTAGGGATGCTTAAAAATGTCGGACAAGGAGAATATTTAGACCGGCCCGCGTGACCACATATCGGGATTTCTCTTTGTCCTTACTAAGTACATTAATTTAAGGTAATGACTTTTAAAACATCCCTCCTTTTACACTCTATATACATGTGTGAGTTTTACAAATTAAAAACAAAAGACAAGGGCCAGTATATTAATTGAATGTATGTACATTTTTATTCAAGCGAAATTCATACTGTATCTAGTCTAAACAGTAAAACTGAATTGATCATACGCTTTATTAGTTCGACAGTATGTTAAACCGGCAACCATTAAACAAGAGGCGCGCGCTAAATGTAATCTGGTTCCTTACATGCTATGATATATTACGCAGTAATTAGATGAAGAAGCCACGGCCCGTATTCACCAAACTTTTCAATTTAGATTTTTGACTAAAGCTAAATCTTAATATATAGTTCACTTTTTGGATTCCCGGTAATTTAGATTTAGTCCGTATTTACCAACGCGTTTGAAACCGATCTTAATTAAACCATGCATTCATCTATAGTTTATTTATAGATTATCATTTTTTTTCTTTTTTTTCGTAATTTCACATAAATGGCACCTCAATGTTTCAATCAACCTAACTTTTCATTTGCTTTGTTTTTAACAATCTGATGTTCGTTCCGTAAGAAAACCAACAATTCTTACATCGCGTGACCATGGAAGGGAAACAAAAAACACGACCTTGCCAATATAAACATATTTGTGATATTATACTGAAATATTTTCATGAATAAAATTGAAGTAATAAATGATTATGAAATATTCTTTTCAATTAGCAAATTATTACTTCTTATAATGCAAGTTATACCCTATTTGATTTGACCCTATTTTAGCATCAAATGAAAAGTATTGTGACCGGTCGCAGAAAATCTTGCCGCGAAAAAATCTCCCTCTTTGGGACACCAATCTCCCTACCAAAAATACCAAATCTCCCTATTTGGCTTCAGGAAAATATCACATGTCTGGACCTTGGCATGTATAAAAAACATCAGAAATTAGGAAATTCTATAAAGTATAATCATTGAAAACAGTTGAAAACATTATGGCAAAAGGAGAAACAAAAACACGACCTTGACATGTGTAAAAAGCATCAGAAATTAGGAAATTCTATAAAGTATAATCCTTGAAAACAGTTGAAAACATTATGGCAAAAGGAGAAACTGCTAATTTTGAGCAATGTCTCCTTTAGTCACGATGTTTTTCAAAAGTCGTCTGCCACAAACACAAAAGGTCACAGATTTTAACACCAACATTTGGAAGAGCCTATATGGGAAATGGCTACGTCATAGCGCGTGAGGATTTTACTCAAATCAACCGCGTCAGCACAAATTCCGCACTTGGATAGTTTTAGTGTTAATTGCATAATCAATTTGCATTTTTGTGTGGTAAGTTTTTGATAATTAATCGTCATGAATTCATGATCAGACTGATCTCTTCCTCGCAAGGTTTTCCCCCCTTTTCGTATGGTCTGGTACAAATCCTTTACACGACAAACTTGGGACAGAAGTGAAATTTATAGATTTTCCGAATTAATCCAAATTAATTGGTGGGTATACCGATAATTATAATACATTATATATCTCATAAATGAAATATAACGGAATTGGGTGCAAATAAGACATAACGATCAGTTTTGGACAATTAACCCGTTCCCACATACGGCAAATCTGCACCAGACAACTTTGAAACCATCTAGGCAAAACTGTGTACAAAACTCTTATGGTTGATTAGATTTTGACACTATTTCAACAATGTTCAATCATGTCACGGTCAAAACTTAGAACATCTTGCTAAATAAAGGTATACTTTATGGACATAAAGTAGAAAACATTGTAGCAAAAGAATAAATTCCTTGTGAGCAATTTCTCCTTTCGTCACAATGTTTTCAAAAGTCGTCTGCTGCAGCAGCTTCAAAATACATATGTTATAAGGAAATGGTTAACAAAATATGGACTTTACATTGAATTGTACATTTATTGTTTCATTGAAAAACTTACCAGTGAAAGATTGGCCGCTTTAAGATTAATGTTGACTGTACGAACAATGTAGACGTGCCCACATTTTCTCTCTTGTCAGTGTTTCGGATTACGTTAACATTGAAATGCGTTTCCTTGAATTTCTGAAAGCTAATCACGACAAGAGTTCACATTATTGTCGTCCACTCGAGATTGTGCTTTTGTAATCCGACAGCTTTGATTTTCAATTGCTCCATTTGTCACAATAATTTAAACTCTTACTATCTATCATTTATTGAATGTTCTATGTTTTGCACTTGATTATTTCAAAGTCTGTCATGTTAAATATCATTGAAATCGTTGTGGCAAAAGGAGAAATTGCTCATGTTGAGCAATATCTGCATTTGTCACAATAATTTTAACACTTTCAATTATCATACGATCACTTATAGAGAATTTTTATATTTTGTACTTGATAATTTCAAAGTCATCTGCTGCAGATTTGTTTTATGTGGGAAATGGTTAAACCAAAAACAGATGTTCTGTGTCAGCATTATTTGACAAAACATAATCATAACAGGGTGTGTGTTCAACAAGAATAGTATCTTTAGTATTATATAAGTCACTTTCCATGATCAGTTTAACTATTAATCATTCACTTAAAACACTGACCCTGCCAGATTAAATATCCTACATAAAAGTTATATCTTCAAATACCGATATCAGCATTACTGACTACAGTTTAAATTGTTCTAATGTTTGTGGATTTAAATTTTCTTTTTTTCTTATTTCTACATGTGCAACGGAATATTGCGGCTTCTCTTTGACGCTTTGCGTCAAACATTCGTCTTGTTCATTAATTGTCTTAAGTTGAACTGTTCAACAAGTGTAAGGTCCCATATGGATTTTCGATCATTCATTTGTGAACATGTAATAACTTATTCATGATCTATTGAATGTATATAATTGGGTATACCTTGATGAAGAATGCTTGCTTGGAAAGATTGTTGTGTGGAGTACTGGTGTGAGAAAACCAGGAAATGCATGAGTATGTGAACTGGCCGCCGTGATATAGCTGAGAAATTGTTAAAAGCGGCGTTAAACCCAAATCAATCAATGATGAAGAATGCCATGGTTTTAACAAATTACTTAACTTCTCCTCTAAGAGATTAAAACGTTGGGAGAAGAACATAGGATTCTCTTCATATGAGGGTATTCTTTTTTTGAAAACGTAAAATCTAGTTGTTAAAAAAGGATAAAGTATCCAGCAACATCTCCTTTTCCAAAGTTATTTGCCGCAGATATTACGTCAACATCTAATTGAATATTAGGAGAAAGTGTTAATAGATTTCTGTTATGTACAATAAGGTCATGCTGACCGAAAACAAGCCATAGAATATTTGCGAACATTGTAGAACCAGATCAACCACACAGTTAGATCTGAAATTGCACTGTTTGTCAAGCTTTATAGGAAGACATTGATCTGCTTATGTCGAAATACTTTAAACATGGTAGTAATGGCTGTCTTCCTTTGTGCTCAAAGTTGCGGGGTTGGCATTACGACTGACTGGCTGGTGTCAGGATAAATGGACAAGTAGAACTGTTAACTCTCCCAGGAAACGCCGTGATATAACTGAACAATTGTTTAACCCTTTCCCTCATATAGACGCTTTCTGACGCCTCTGCAGCAGACGGCTTTTTGAAAACATAGTGACAAAAGAAGAAATTGCTCAAAACGAGCCATTTCTCCTTTTGCCACAATGTTTTCCACGTTTAGTCATAGGTTATCCATTCAATTATAGAGATTTTCTATTTTTTGACAAAATATATTTAAAGTCGTCTGCTGCAGAATTGTCATATGAGGGAAAGGGTTAAAGCTGCGTAAAACAATCGTAAATAAGCTGAGGTGTGTTTACATAAGGCAGGCATCAAGTGCATGCCATTGTCACAAGGTCTTGGTACAACAACATGAACACACCACGGGGTTGTCGTTTGGGTGAAATACCAGTACAGCTGGTCAATGTGTCCTGATACCAGCGTATCCGTCTTAATACAAACGAGGCCCGCAATCCTGGGCACCATAGAGCGATAACATTATTACCGTTTTTGAAAGTGAGAAATGTGCACTTCTGAATGGCTCCTCAGAAACGATAATTTACAATTTGAGCCGTCCCACGAGAAAACCAACATTGTGGTCTCTGCGTAATGTATCGTACCCTTCCCCTCATACAAATAACATGATGATGTACTATACATAATATTTGAAGGTATTATTGGAACAGAAAGAAATCCTACTTATCTTTTTTTGACATAAGACTAATGTGCAATACAATCATGTAGTTGACTTTGAAAAAATCTAAGTGTATGGGAAATTTCTTTACAAAAAGATTCATTTAATTCAGTTGCAAATATTGTGGGAAAAGGTGAAAGCAATTTCTTCTTTTGTCACAATGTTTCCAAAAGTTGCTAGCTGCAGACACCTCAACATATGGCTGCATGTGGGAAAGGGTTATTACAGAGCATTGAGTTGACGCTGTATAAGAAGAATAACATCATTTTGAACCATGTAAAAGTATGGTTAGATCTTCTTGGTTAATTCTGCTATGTTACGTATTGAAATAACATCTTTCTGTCATAATAAACTACTTATGATTTCAATGAATCATAAATTTCAAATTGTAATATCCATTTATGTACACATTGAAACACTTGTTATCATCTGATCTTATCTTTTAATTTTTACTTCCGTGTTTTTATTTTTATTAAGAATTGAGTTGCATACTTTTATTGAAATCAAAGTACTGAAAGTAATAAATGTAGAATTGCGATCGTTTAAGAGGAGATTCAGAAGTGCATATAGAAATATTTATCTAAAAAAATCCCCTCAATGACAGACAAGCAATGATGCATCAGGCCAGAATGAAATAATTCCAATATCCTAAATTCGTGTTGGTTTTGTGAAAATAAATTGACCCTAAGTCCTAACTCCGAATATAGCATTTGATCCACATGATACTTGTGTTATGATCATATTACCCAATAGCTCTATGGAAATCCCACCATGAACATTCATGACAGTACAGTGTCTTAGAAATGTAATGTACAAAATAATTGCTTTATTTTAGCTCCGCTTATGTCTTGGTGAATTGTCCGTGTTGGTCCTTTCTAGCCACTCGACAAACTCCTATGTAACCACTAGGCCAATTATGATGAAAATTCACAGGAAGTATCCTCTCAATAACCTCTCCTAAATCTTCTGCTCTGAAAGCTTGAGACAGATTTTCAAATAATTTTGTAGATATCTCAATTGGGTGACTCATTATCAGATTTGTCAAGCCATGTTGATTGGTCAAAAGACATGCCTGCCATGGCTGTTTTGCTTTATATGGCTATAGTGGAAACTTAAAAAATCTTCTCCTCCGAAAGTATTTGGCCGATTTTCAAGAAATGTTGGAGAAATGTTCCTTAGGTGACCCTCTACGAGATACGTTCATGCCAGGGGGGCTGGCCTGTTTTCAATCACACTATCTCAGTTTACATTGCTTGTTATTTATTTACTAATCCTTAGCAAACAATGCTCCATAAATGTGTCAGAATGTTTTCGAATGCGTCAAAGTGACATTAAACAACTTTGTTCAAAAGCTTGAACTAAGATGTATACATTTTATTACAATGTACAGTCAAACCTGAGCTTAAAACACCGCAATTTTCTGTCTATAGCAACCACACTTTTATTTTCCCAATACTTTATTTTCTGCATAAATGACTCTGCCATTAAAGACCACCTGTGAACAAAGACCAGATAGTTCTCTTCCCATGGGTGGTCTTTAAAGACAGGTTAGACTGTATAAGGTTTATCATTTTCTTATTGGAAAGGTGATTACATTTACCCTTTCCCACTTACAACAACTAAGCAGCAGATGAGTTTGAAAACATTTGAGCATTAAAACATTTGAGCATTAAAACATTTGAGAATTAAAACATGTGAGCAATAATTAAGAAAATCTTTATATATATATATATATATATATATATATATATATACACAAAATTAAAAATCTTTATAAATGAAGATGTTATTGTTGAATAGATGTGAAAACATTGTGACAAATGGAGAAATGCTCATTATGATCAATTTCTTCTTTTGCCACAATGTTTTCAAAAATCGTCCACTGCAGATGCATCTGAAATTGAATGCGTCTGAATGTGAGAGAGGGTTAACACAAGAGTAATACAAGCATACTGCGACGATGGTTCTCTCTTGTCTCTACTCTCACGACACCGCACGAATAATGAAACAAGCTATCGAGTTGTCGCGAGAACAGCGTCAAATTCACTTGAATATTTCTTCTCCTCGTGTAAAAGTACGGGAAACGGAAGTTGTAATGGCTATGTGAAGTGCTCTCTGGTTGGTCGATATTTGGTCGTGTCCGGATTTTTAGCCAATCAGCGATCAGGTAAAAGGAAACCATTTCTTTTTGTGTCGATATATTTAGTTTTGACGTGTCTGTGTTTTCCGCGGAAATGGTACCCCTTACGGCAACTCAAATATTAAGAAAACGAAGAGACGGTTTTCGCCCGTTTCCATAGCAACGGTGGTTTCTATGGCGACCATACTACAAAAGGAACAACTAGAGCCTAGACCCTTCATCCCTACCAAGTTTGGTCGAAATCCGTTGAATAGTTTTGGCGCTACGCTTGCCACAAACATTTTACAAACAAGCGGACAGAAACGAAGACCGACTTTAAGGGTCTCTAGAAGAGAGAACCAATAAACCCTTTCTCACATACATAACATCTGCAGCATATGACTTTTAAAACATTAAGGAACAACATATGGAAAGTATCTATACATGAAATACCGCCTCGGTAGTGTAGTGGTGGAGCATCTGCCTCGGTGCGGGAGGTCGTGGGTTGGATCCCCGGCCGGGTCATACCAAAGACTTTAAAAATAATAGTAATGGCTGGCTTCCTTGGTGCTCATGCAGGGTTGCGGGGTTAGCATTACGACTGACTGGCTGGCGTCAGGATAAATGGACCAGAAGTTCTGGTAACTTACCCAGGAAAAGCTGTGATATAACTGACACATTATTGAAATTGGCGTAAAACACCAAATGATAAATCAATCAACTATATATAAAGTATACTTATTGAATATAGTTGATCGACATATTGTGGCTTAAAACAATGTTTTACCAAGGTTGACCTCTGCGGATGTCTCAAAGTGCGTCTGCATGTGGGAAAGGGTTAATAAAACTTTAATATCATGTACTTGAAAGATAGTTCAAACTATATTTGCAGATGACAAAATCATGAAATTGCATGTGCAATATGCGAGTACGTGCATTTCGATAAGCCAGCATGTGTCATAAATAACATTAATCATGCCAATATTTGTTTGTCATTGC
Organism: Serripes groenlandicus; assembly: GCA_031761405.1. Classification (NCBI taxonomy): domain Eukaryota; kingdom Metazoa; phylum Mollusca; class Bivalvia; order Cardiida; family Cardiidae; genus Serripes; species Serripes groenlandicus. Next base: position 57,574,093 of record JASEVX010000001.1, read on the forward strand.
AAAATTGTACTGCATTCCTTCCAAGTCAGGATGTACTGAACTGAAAAGTGGATTTTTTATTATATTTAACTTTTGTTGTAACATTGTTGTTTTTGATAAAGTAAGATGTATGGATAATAAAAAAAATACAAAAAAATGGTATGTAAGTGCGCTTTATGTTATGCTAGATTCATTTAAATCAATATTGTATACCCTCTAGCTTTTTAAAACTTCCAAGAGTCTGCAGATCACTTGATTCCAATCTTAAGTTCTATGGCGACCGTAATACTTCAAGCGGTGCTGGGATTTATAGCATGCGTCAAATATTTAAGAACAACTGTATTAGAGCATAAACAGTATTTTTATTTGTAATCGGTAAAATGTAGTGGCATAATATTGGCTGCAAAGGTCCATTATAACTGACATAACCTACTAACCCATTTTGTGACAACCCGACCTGGGGAGACAACCGACTGCCTACGACTTAACGTTTGACTGGCGAATCAGCGACCTATGTTACCATAGTGTCGAAATCCCACAAGTTAACACAATCTCATGTAGACAGCATTATGGGGTCAGCCCGTATTACCTATCCCCCGAATTAATTGCCCAAGCGTTAAACAGCTCTGGACCTCCCCTCTATACATAGATGTGGAGGGGGACCCCCACGTTACACAGAGGTAGGCGCCCAAACTACAACGTACTTACACATATGTTTATACGACACTGAAGAACCTGCAGCTTGTGAGCGTGTCAGGCCAGGGTATAGGCCAGGCTGATACCCCCCAAAAGCTTTCTGTCTCCCCAGAGCCGCCACGGTAAAATATCGAACCATATTTTGCCACGCCACAAAATGTTATTTTTCTCCTACTGACCAGCAGGGTACAGATTTCCATTATATTTTAAAAACATGTTTAAGGCTGCTTTCCAATATTTTTAGAAGAATGCTGTTTCCTAAATTTGACAGGTGGGTCCCATCTGTCCTGTACAGACTAGCCTCGTCTACCTTAATATAACTGTCATTTCCCACCTGTATGTAACTCGAACGATTTAAAGGCTGCATTTACCCTTTTCCTCTTTTTGTCGATCTGGGACCCTGAGCCTATAGGAGCAAAATGCCAATATCTCCTAGCGAGCAGTGATGACCAAATGATTGTTATGTCTTTGAATAACGCTTTATAGCGAAGGATTCAGGTCTTAATGTTTTCAATATTGTCCTTGCCTGAAACACCTTCTGTGGTTAGATCGTTCGATCCGCAATGGATAAAAAGGAATGTCGGACACTTATCTTTTTTGAACTGGTTGTCGAGCGTCGAATGCAGGTGTCCAGTGTCATACCCCTTTCCCCCATCCACTGGACTGAAACCTCTGATAAGCCCAAGTGCTGGTCAAACGTCTGTATTGCCGCCATGCCAGCCCAGTACACAATTGACGAACCTATCAACCACAGACCCTGCATTCCTGTAAAACTTGCAACTGTATCAATTGTACGTGTAACCTTAAAGTCTTATGTATTTAGTATATGCATTTGATTTCAACCTGCCTGCTGCCATGATTCTACTCTCTTCTGTTCCTAAATTAGCTAAATGTGTAGCCCCGCCTATTCTGAAACTGTGTGATTTAACGTGTCCTATTGTTTTGGTGAATTGCAGGGCTTTAGACATGATGGCTTTGAATTGATATCTGGTGAGCGATTTCCCATTTAAGTGTATGAATAGATTCGCGTTTTCCGTTTTAGGGCGAAGATTATAATACTCTTTTATACATAGAACTGGGCAGTACGACTTGTCATTTGCTGGAATATAGAGGGTGACGGATTTTCCGCGCTGGTCAGTTTATGACCATCTAACTTTTAGGTTTAATTCTTTTTCAGACAACCTTATGTCTGAATATTGAATTACCTTTATTTCCTGTGACTTATTGTTCGCCTCCGTAAATTCCCCTATTCTTAACAGACCAAAGAATGCTAGTGTGAAAGCAGCTCGAAATAAAGATTGTTCGAATGTGACAAATGCTTGCTAGGCTTCCTATCATCTTATGTAATGTGGTTAGGGAAATCGGGGCTCTTGCATCCATTTTACAACCCTTAGTTCGTCTTGCGCCTTCCAATGCCTTAACTACAAAAAAAATGATTTTGTTGTATCATCTACTTGTTGGAGTTTATGTTGTTGTATCATCTACTTGTTGGAGTTTATGAGCATATGAGATACCTGACATGTAAGTCGATATTGTTGAAGCAGCTATATTTTGGTAAGCTAGATACGCGATGAAATGTAACAAGTCTTGATTTGGAACAGGCCATATCTCTCGCAACTTGTATAAGTCTCTAAAATGGGCGAGTTTTCCTAGCGCTACTGAATAAGTGTTTTTTTTGTGTTTTGGGAAGTGGAATTGAATATTAAATCGTTTGATATACCTTTTAAATCTTCCAAACTAGGGATGGGACCTTGACCGGGCTGAGAATGGCCTTTGGCGCTGCACTCCTGAACCTCCCCCACTGTGAACGAGAAATTTAGTCAGCAATAATGTTTTCTTTGGAAGGGATATAGACTGCTCTTACCCGTATATTGGTTTTCAGTATTGTAAGAACCATATGTCTGACCAGATTCATCACTCTCTCAGATTTACATGTTTGGGTATTGATAACTTGAACTACTTCTTGATTGTCATTATGGAAAAGAACCCATCGATTTCTTAAGCTGTTTGATCATGTTAAGATAGCGGCTACCACTGGAAACAGCTCCAAGAGGGTCATACCCCTAATTAGACCCTGCTTTACCCAATCTTCGGGCCATCTCCCGTGCGCCCATTGACATGAGAAGTAAATTCCGAATCCCCCGTTATTACCCCCCATTGCATCTGTGTAGAGTTCCAGCTCATTGTTTTTTAACCATGTTCGATTAGATATCAAAGTCACCCCATTGTAATGTGTAAGAAAGGAAAGCCAGACGTTTAAATCAGCTTTATTGGTTTTAGAGACCCTAATTTTATGATAAGGCTTTTTGATTCCTATTGTGGCATTAATCAGCCTTCTAGAGAATGCTCTACCAGGGGAGACCACTTTACATGCGAAATTGAGTAGACCAAGCAGTGACTGCATTTCTTTTAGAGTTATCTTTCTTGAAGCTAAGACTTGGTGTATTTGCTCTTTCGTTTTTATGAGTTTTTCCTTTGGAAGACGCATAACCATTTCCCCGGAATCCATTTCAATCCCCAAAAAAGTTAGACATGTTGTAGGATGAACTGTTTTATTTTCAGCTAAAGGGACTCCAAAATTTGAACACACTGATTGAAATTCTGTTAGCATTAAACCCGGCCTAGAACTCGAAGCTTTTTCCCCAAATAGGAAATCGTCTAGATAATGCAAGATGTCGCTACTTTTGGTTTTCTCACCTATCGACCAATGTAGGAAACATGCAAAATTTTCACAGATAGCACAACTGGCTGACGAGCCCATAGGAAGCATTTTGTCATAAAAATATTGGTTTTCAAATTTGATACCGAGTAAATCGAAATCTGATGGGGTGATTGGGAAGTAATCGAAAGGCTGATTTTATATCTGTTTTTACTTAAAAGTGCCCCTTTACCTAACTTAAAAATCAGATCGGCAGCCTGATCAATATTTGAATATGTGACTTTGCAGTGTTTTTCCTCAATGAAATCGTTAATAGATTGGCTGTCTGGGTATGACAAGTGATGAATCATTCTATGATCACCGTCTTTTTTGGCGACAAAACCTACCGGAGATACTTGAAGGGTCAGGAATGGTTTTTTTACTGAACGGACCTGCAATTCGACACCTATTAATTTCTTTGATCAGTTTTTCCCTCATGATATTGGGGTGCTGCTTTGCACTAGACAAGTTAGGTGACTCACGTGCACCTCGTGGTCCTGTGTAGTTTAATGGAAATCCATTTTGTAGACCTTCTTTTAAGAATATGGCATCCTTATGCTGGTAGATTTTTAACGATTCAAGTAAATGATATATTTTTAGCGGTGTTTTTCCTAATTCATATAAACCTATAACATTATTTGCTTTGACTGCAACTTGACTTTGGATGGTTTCCGCCACATGACTGACAGGCACGACTAAACCTGCAATTAGGCAAAAATGGACATTTATCTCCTGTATTAAAATAATTACATGATGCGGAATGGGCTAATTAATGTAGGTCTCCTAAACGATAGAGGCTTGCTACTATGCCTAGTATGGTTTGACTGTTCCGTGTAAATACTGCCAGCATTCACATACAACAACCAAAACTCTGAGTGAATTGCCCCCCAGGATGCGGATGGATTACTAGCAATTTGCAAACGGAATTGCTCACCGTAGCAAGTGCGCTTTATGTTATGCTATATTCATTTATGAAAGCCTTATGATATGCATTAGCACAAGAAAGAAAAAAAGTTTTCATGCAAATTACCAATATTTGAAAGATTATATGCTAATTGTTTGTCTTCTTGTGGTTTAAATCTTATTCTGAAGTTATGTTATCAGTATATTTGGATGTTCACGTGATATGCTATAATTAAACCTAAAAAATAGACGCTATTTTGCCCTAACGAGAACCCATATCTGTCAGATGTAAGAATAGAAATTTAAAAACTTTGAAATAAGGAAAAAACATATTTATAATATTTAACTTTTTCTGAAATTTCTTCAAATTATTGCATTAACTATCATTTATCAATATTCAAAAAGAAAAGTATATGTCACTGAGCCAAATTTTCCTTGTCTGAATGTCTGAACAAAATTAAAATATATATAGAGGATATTACATGAGTGTTTATTTGTTATTGTTTTTATGAAACAAGTCGACTGAAATAGTATGACGCGAGTCTCTGCCGAGCGTCATATTCGTTTCAGTCGACGAGTTTCGTAAAAACAATATCAAATAAGCACGAATGTAAGATTCAATTTATCACATAACACCATAAAAAGATTGTTTTTAGTTTTTAAATCGATCTTTCTTCGTCCTCAAATAAACAGTGACCGAAGTTCACCCCGAAATTCTAATGCATACTTTCACTGTAAAAAGTAGTCCCTATCAATAACCTTTTGATTGTATACAAAATAAGCAACAAGGCACTTATCGAGATTTATTCTCTTAAAACAATATTTTTAATAAATGCCGAAATTCAGAACAATATCTACATTATTGAGAACAGAATAAACAATATGCTGTCATTTAAAGTGACGTCACACTGGAGTGACGTCACATACGTGCTGTGAATCGGCTATTTATGTAACTAGTTACATATGATATTTACAGCGCTTGGAGGGCTCACGAAAACATTCAGCTCTTTATCTCAATCAAATTTAATCCATTATGTTTTAAGTTTTGAAGCATTAATAAAAGGCATAATGACTAAACATGTTTTAATTGACAATATAATCAGAAGAAATAATAACAATGTTACCCTTTTTTTTTTTTTTTTAAATATCCACTTCTCAGTTCAGTACATCCTTAGGCAAATGTTGAGATATATATATATATATATATTATTGAAGTATATATGTAAGGTAAATTACTTTTGAAACATCCCTTTTACACTCTATATACTTGTGTGAGTTTTACAAATTAAAAACAAGACAAAGGCCGGTATATTAATTTAATGTAAGTACATTTTTAGATAAGCGAAATTCATGCCGTATCTAGATTATCTGACTCAAACGCTTTATCGTTTCAATAGTATCTCAAATCGGGAATCAACAAATGTAGCTAAATGTAGTCTGGTTCCTTACATCCTATGATATAATATGAAAAAGGCAAAGCCTCGTCACGAGCACAGCGCCTATAATGGGTCTAAGCTGTAGGTATATGACTACCATGATTTAGGAATATGTTGCAAGCTGTCGGAACTGGGACCGTTATTGTACACTATCCCTACTTTATCTATTTGTGCAAAGTCAAATCATCAAACATTTAAACATTCACTCCATCACATGAGCATACACATATATATAATACACTAAGGTCAAACATAAGAATAGCGTTAACAAGATATCCTTTAATTTGGCCTTGTGACATAGTTTCAGACTGGTTTATAGCAATGTTAAAAACATCCATTCTGCAAAAGTTTCAACATGCTAACAGTAAAAAAAAAAGCTTTCCGAGTGTTAAGAACATTTTCCTTAAATATGGTCTAGTGACCTTATGTATGATCCAATATGACACATATTTGAACTTGATTAGTATATATCCTCAGGACAAACATTCTGACAAAGTTTTAAAAAACTTACGCAAACATTGAGGTCAAGAGTGTTTACAAGATTGTTCAAATGTTTCCTAGTGACCTTGTTCTTTTTTATCCAAAATGATCTTTAATTGAAATTTAGCCTAGATTTGACCATAACACCAATTCTGACAAAATGTCAACATGCTAAAATTCAAAATGCAGCATTCAAAATGTCTGACTGTTTTCAAAATGTGCCTTCAATTTGCACTAGTGACTTAGTTTTTGACCCACCATGACCCTTATTTTTACTAGGCCTATATATTGTCAAGACAAACATTCTGACAAAGTTTCAAGCTGCTGAAGTAAAAGTGTGGTTTCTAGACTGTAAACAAGATTTTCCTTCAGATTGGTAAAGTGACCTAGTTTATGACCCGACATGACCTAAATTTGAACTTAGCCTCTCTCCAAATTAACATCAAGACCATAATTCTTTCAAAGTTTCAACATGCTAAAGATAAATATGCAGCCTCCAGTGTTAACAAGATTTTCCTTCAATTTGAACTTGTGACCCTGTTTTTGACCTCATATGACCAACCTTGGCCTAGATATCATCAGGACAAACTTTCTGACAAAATGTGTCCAAGTGACCCAGTTTATGACCGGAATCACTGGATATATTTAAACATAACCTAGTTATCATCAAAGCAGTCCAACATGCTCAAGTTAAATAAGGCCCCCAGAGTGTTTATAATATTTTCCATCAAATTGACATTGTGACCTAAATGTTCACCTCACAGGGCCCAGTTTATAACTTGGCCGAGATGTGTTGGAGATGAACTACTGCTAAACTTGCATTCATATTGGATGTTGTAAAATGTTGCCTGTAGAGTGTTCACAAGGCAATTGTTGATGGCGTGTGAACGAAGGACATCAGACAAAATGTGATCACGAAAAACACAAACTGTGCAATCAAAGAACAGGACTTGATTTGATTTTGATATAATTATCCGTTTATAAACATTACCTTGTATTAATCCATTAGTATTATATGTAATAAGTTGAATTTCCTCTCCAGTCATCTTCATAACAGCTGTAATTCCATCATTGTATGAGTTGCTCTCAATATAATCCCTTGTTTAATGTTGATGCAGGAAGTTATATTATCCCACAGTCAAAGATGCACTCACAATGTCACGTACATGAATCATGTTTTGCCGCAGGTTGGGTTCCTTTAGAGCATCGCAGTGATCCTGACCTGCAATGTGCCTTGTTCAGATTCAATTTCGATAATTGTCACATCCTTTTTTACTTGTATTTTTATTTTTTTATTTTGTTAAGAGCACACAGGAAAAGTCATGCCCATATAAATCCGTTTCGGCTCTTGAATTCACTGGGGACGTTTCATCTTGGGTTCGCTTAGTCTGAAAAGATGTTAGTTTTAACTGAATAGCCGTTATTTAGAAAAATTCCGTCCACATTGCAATGTGTTTCACCACTAACAAATTTGAGTGGATGTCATGCAGCAGAAACGTAAGATATTGCGTCATAAAATGTGTAAACAATCTGCACTTGAGGACTTCCAAGAACACTTCTCAAACTAGATTTACCTTTTCTTCTTATAAATGTGCGGTTTTAGTGGTCGCATTTAATTTTGAATGGGGTATGGCGGTAACGATTCCGAAATTTTATCCATTTGCATTTTTCAGAAACAATCTCCAAAGCGAGTCCACAGGGAGGTGCTCCTGTGTTATCTAGAACAGAATATGACCTTATGCATGAATTTAGACATACAGGAGCACGTCCCTGTGATTCAACTCTGTGTTGGTGTACTTGGGTAGAGATATAAATATACATGTCTCTGATTTGGGTCACATGGTGTTTCGTGTAACCACTATGTTCAGCCAATTATTGCATTGATCTTTGACAGTCCGAAGGTGATTTTGTCAGAAGGACGTACGCCTTCAGCGAAGTCTGCGTAGCATTGAGGGTGAAACAAATTTACCATAAAGAGCATCTTTAATAGATCAGACAGTGAAACCAAAATATTCCATCGACAGAACATACGTCAATGAATACAACCCATCGTTGATTCCCAGATTTACACTACAGCTTGATTTTATATCAACGTCAAAATGAAATTTTCTGTGTTCATTTATGTTATTCAATGAGAATCGAGAGCGATAAAATTTCTAAACTCGCAGCCGATTAAGTTATGGTTGTCAGCCTTTAATGTAAACATCGAAGTTATTCTAGTTATCTCGGGTACCAACTGAATATGACGTCACCGGATGTGGATAATTTGCACCAAATATTTTCCATACTGATTATAGGAAATTTCCTATAATAAGGTAATACCTAAGAACGTGCAAAGCACGTTTCTTGCCCCGCAAAAAACAGCTCGTTATTACGCAGTAGTTAGAAGAAGAAGGCCGCGCACCGACTCTGGTTCCCAAATAAAGTTTGGAGCTAAAACAAAAGACAGTATCATTCATTTATAGTCTATTTAAAGATATTCATTGTTATCGTTTTACACATAGATGACATCTCCATTTTCAATCATCCTAACTTTTCATTTGCTTTGTTTTTAATAATCTGACTTTCATGTTCAGTATAATATCTTCCTATTGTATTAAGTTGTGTGACGAAAACTTCGTCTGTCGGTCTTCTAATAGTTGTTTTCTGTCGTTTTCGATCATCTTTCATTTGTATTCATTTATGCATTTTATTTTTCGCAAATATCGCTGAAAGTTTCGTCTATGATTGCACATACTTGTTTCAATGTTAACTTTGAGTACAATTGTCATCGCAAAATGCAGACATGGAAAGATTTAAAGCATAGGAATATATGTATCAAGATAAATTACGCCGTCTAGTTGATTCGTTCTTTCATAAATATCGCGGTAAACACGATTTCGGTGTATTTTGCCTAGCCGACAACATGTTTTATCACGGATCAGTCTCATTAAAATCATCTCATATTAACGCTACGCATAGGTCAGATCGTGTACTTTAGTCAGATTGATCACGGATGCGATGTGAACTTCAAGAAAACTTAAATGAAATGAAATCTTCTGGTTCTTACAAACAAAATGTGATCAGATTAACTGAACTGTATTTCATACAGACACTTTCAGGCACCTCTGCAGCTAATATGCTTTGAAAACATTGTGGCAAAAGTAGAATTGTTTTCAACTTCATTCATTTATAAGTATGATTGTTCTTTCAATTATAGAGAGTGTCCTTATTTTTGAATACCGGTAAATGCTTTGAATGACATTTGTTGCAGAATTGTTGTATGTGGGAAAGGGTTAAAAAAAATAGTGTCTTAAAATGTACTATAAATGTTCTTTAAAATATTTGCCTAACAAAAAATTGAATTTAAGTCATGATTTTACAGTTTGAGAAATAATTTAAATGTGTCTTTTTCTTATTTATTCATGTGCAATGAAATACTGCGGCTTGCGTCAAACATTCGTCTTGTTCATTAATTGTTTGAAGCTGTACTGTTCAACAACTGTATGGTCCCATATGGATTTTCGATCATTCATTTGACCCGGCTGGGTCATACCAAATACTTTTAAAAGTGGTAGTAATGGCTGCCCTGCTTTGCGCTCTCGGTTGCGGGGTTAACATTACGAGTGACTGGCTGGTGTCTTGATAAATGGACTAGTAGTACTAGTAAGTTGCCCAAAAAGCTGTGATATAATTGAAACATTGTTGAAAGCGGCGTTAAACAATCAATTATTATGTCGTAAAGGAGCTGAGGTTTGTTTGCCTAAGGCAGGCATCAATTGCAAGCCATATTGTCACATATTCTTGGTAATGCAACATGAACATACCACGGGGTTGTCGTCTGGGTAAAATACCAGTACTGTTGGTAATTGTATCCTGTTACCAGTGTATTCGTCTTAATAAAAACGAGGCCCGTAGCCCTTAGCGCCATGGTGCGATGACATTACTGCCATTTTTGAGAGTGGTAAATGTGCACTACTCAATGACCTTTCTGAAACGTTAATTTACAATATGAGCCATCCCACGAGAAAACAAACATTGTGGTATCTGCATAATCTATCGCCCCTGATCAGCCTAATACGGACAGACACTTTTCGCCTCCTGTGGGTTTTCTGATTTAGGAATCATTACTGTATACCTCTATCTCACAGAGACGAAATGTGTCGGCCCGGAAAACGGCTCTCATTTCTATATCATAGCAGATATGTTGCTGGATTATTAAAAAAAAAACGTTTGGTTCAATACAATTTATATCACAAACTGTCATATCGAGGGCTTGGCGTGAAACGGTTGTAACTCAAAACCTATTTTGAAAACCCTGGTTTAGGGGCAATTTTGACCCCTTTGTAAACAATACAAATTTAGATGCCATTGCTCAGAACGAGCAATGGCACCTAAATTTCCATTGTTCACCAAGAATAAAAGATTTAACGTTTATAAAGACATTATGGCGAGGTGATTAACCTTGGTAACAAAATACCAATTTTAGTTACAACCGTTTCACGCCAAGCCCTCGATATTCATTCCTTAAGTGCATAACGAGTAATCATCACTCAACGAATACCGGCCATTATATGTCGCCATCGACGTCAACGTATTCATGCATGATAACTGCCCTTTGAAAGTCACTCAGTGCTGTTCAAAATACTGTCAATGGAATGTAAGATAAAGACACATCGAGGGCTTGGCGTGGAACGGTTGTAACTAAAGACCTATTTTGAAAACCCTGGTTTAGGGGCAATTTTGACCCCTATGTAAACAATGCAAATTCAGGTGCCATTGCTCAGAACGGGCAATGTCACCTAAATTTCCATTGTTTACCAAGACAAATTATTTAACGCTTATACAGACTTTATGGTATGGTGATTAACCTTAGGGAAAAAAATACCAATTTTAGTTACAACCGTTTCACGCCAAGCCCTCGACATGGACTGTTGCGGAAAACTTTTTTCAATTGGCTTTCCGACGGCGGCGACGTGTTATTACGTTACGGCGTTTGAAAGAACTTTACGCTCGTTATCCCCGATGTTTTCTCTTCCCTTCATGTTTTTATTTACCTCGAAAATTCTATTCCGATTAGAGAATCTAATTACCGATCTCTATTGTGCATTCATTTCAACACTTACTATCAGAAAACATACCGAATGTGTATGTGTTGTCATCAACATCTTGTCAGAAGATGGCGGGCATGAGTACTCGTTGTTTCGTAGACTTGCCTCTAAAATGAAAGACAATGGACGTAATGTTTCGAAAACATATGCATTCAGAACAACTGAAAATTGGGTCTGGATAACGTCGGTGACGTTACCATAGTAAACATTTCTCATTCTCAACAAAGAACACAGATCTGCAAATTACCTCATTAATGGAGATAGAAATGAACATGACGGATTGGAAATTAGACAAATTACTATCGAAGGCACGATGATAAAAACAAAAATATATTGTTGGGAGGATTTTTTCCAACCCTTTTTCACATTTACAGCAGAACACTTTTGCAAAAATGTTATAATCTACAATATTCAAGGTCATTACCTTCAATTGAACATGAGTTTGCATGAAAAGTTCCAAGTGGCAAGCTCTTCTTAATATGCTCACTTCATAACATGAGAGACAAATTTAGTTTTGCACTTTAGTAGTTTGTGCATGTCATATCACTGTGTACAACACTCCTCCCCGCGCGGCCGTTTTCCACCCCAATATCATTTGATAAGTCCCCACAAAATAGAAGGTATAGCAATCTAAGTGGTTTAATGCTGTTTTATCTCTGAATTTACACATATTTTGTATCTGATAAATGCAAAGATTTCAAATGTAAAGACTTGAAATCAAATATGCAATATGCCATAACCTTAACAGTCTCTGTGTACAACTTCTTTTCAGTCTAGAATAGTCCCAGTGACTATTACTTTTTCTATCTTGCCTTAGCATGGCATGCTCACGATGTGATTTAATGATACTTTGCTATACAGTTATTAGTTTCAACGTCTGTTCAGTTGTTACATAGAAGCTGCATTTTTACTTGAAAGTGTTTTATAAAGTTATGGCATAATTAGAACGATAATAAAATCTTGTGAAAATGACCATTTGAAAGACAGCTGTATGGTCATAATGTGTGTAATGGTCACCAGGCTTCACGGTTCTTTTTAAAATTGATCTTAAACATATGTATTATATCTGTGACATGCAAAGATCAGAACTCATTTAGTGTTCAATGATGTGCTGCACTAAAACTTGGCATATAAAGAGCGTGTTTGCTTCTTCCGCATCGGTCCTTCTGACTGTCTATACCAAATATGTATAAACAACCTTGTGTGTTCATCCAGTACTATATATACTGACATAACAAAGTTCCTGTGATCACTTGGAGTGATTTGGTTATTGAGAACAGTCTTTATGGTGTAATGATCAATGTACAGACGTAACGTGATTCCGGAGCATCAACTCGCACCTGGTGTTCTACTAGATGTTATTCTCATCCAGGCTTTAATACTGAGCGCCATACTTTTACCTATACCGCAACAGGACGAGCTATGTAGACGACCAAAACCAAAGACGTTACACGTCCAGACCCAAGCGAAGCATGAATTTTAAAAACAGTTCTTAGATCCACACATCTTATATGTAGAAAGCGTTTGAACCGGCAACCTAATTTTTAACTCTTTCAGCGCCAAAGGCAATATTGAGCTTTTTGCAACCAATACAGATTCAGGTGAGTCAGCTCGTAACGAGCTGTCTCACCTGAAATCTGCATTGTTTGACTGTGGGTTATAACAATATTCCAAAAAATCCTATAACATGAAAATAGAGTTGTCCAAGTTTGAACATGGAAGAGTCTATGTTAAACAATTCGGCGCTGAAAGAGTTAACATACATGTATATTTAATGTGTTGTAACTAAGAATAACTAATGCATTGCTTACTAAATTCAGACCGTTAGTCGGATATGCTCTTTAACCCTTTCCTACATACACAAAATCTACATCCTTTTAGAATATCTAGACAAAACTAGAAATTAACCTATAAAAAATGAAATAATAAGTTTTTAAATAGTTGAAAACATTGCGTGTGGCAAAAGCGGACATTGTTCACCGAGCACCTTTTGTCACACTGTTTACAAATTTCGTCTGCTGCAGAGGCGTCAGAAAGAGGATGTGTGCGTTAAACACGTTGAGAAAGTATGCATACGTTAAGCGACGTCTTTGACGTTCATAAATGAGGTCACGGCAAGCAGTATAGCTTGCTTTGTGCAGAAAAACGTTCTTATGGTAATGCATAACTATAGAAATCATAAAACTTAGTTTCTATAAAATGCGGAAAAAGTTAAGTTTGACCACATTGTTGGTTTTCTCATGAGCTGGCTGATTTAATATTATTCTCTGTTAGATAAATATTTCCTTGTGTTTTGTTCTAATTTTTACTTCTACTGACACTATTGGTTATTTTGAGTATGAAGACTTTTTATTTTGAAATATTCGACAATACGAAACTTGCTCGAATCATCTATCTAATTAGTTCGTATAGTATTCTGTTGTTCTATTTTGACATTCAATACAATTTAACTGAATCCACTATGAATTATTTATTGTTTGCAAGACAACACTTTACTTTTTACAACAGGCTTTTAAACCATGGTTCAATTTTAACATTTATTCTAACATTATATACTTTCAGTTTCCTGTTTTTGACAATACCCCAAAAGAATACGATTTTGTGTAAGTAACATTTCACCATCTTGGTTAACCCTTTCCCTCATATAGACGCTTTCTGACGCCTCTGCAGCAGACAGCTTTTTAAAAAACATAGTGACAAAAGAAGAAATTGCTCAAAACGAGCAATTTCTCCTTTTGCCACAATGTTTTCCACGTTAAGTCATAGGTTATCCATTCAATTATAGAGATTTCCTATTTTCTGATAAACATATGTTCAAAGTCGTCCGCTGCAGAATTGTCGTATGAGGGAAAGGGTTAACAATAAAATTATTACCAATATCATTTGAGTGCTGTGGACGATTTTCTGAAGCTTGTGTCACCAGTATAATTATCCCTTTCCCTCATGTAGACGCTTTTCGACGCCTGTGCAGCAGACGACTTTTGAAAACATTGTGGAAAAAACAAAAATGCTCACAATGAGCAATTTCACCTTTTGCCACAATGTTGTCAACTCTATTAATAATTAAACTTTCATTTATAGAGATTTTCCATGTTTTTGTCGAGATGTTTTTAATGTCGTCTGCTGCAGATTTGTTGTATGTAGGAAAGGGATAAAGCTACCCACGTCTGTGAATCTGTGCCGTCTGAGCAGGCTCTATACTGTTGATTGCCAATTTAAACAGTTTATCTCATATTCCTAGAATTATGTAATAACTCTTCCAAATGCAAAGCTTGTCTAATTCATATTAAAACAATTAGCAGTGCATGTCTCTGTATTCCATACTAAACTTCGTTTACGCCTGTGTTGTAAATGTATAGATGTGCTTCTTCCACATAATATTATTGAGCATTTCAGATAACAAAACTAATGTCTGCGTCATACGAAAACCGACCTTCGGGGGATTTTCAGACAAGCCTGCTCCCCCACTGTATCTGATTATGATCCGGATTGTCCATGTTCCTCATCGTGTCGTACTTCCATATAAGCTTTTTAAGTCTGATTTTTAAACCGAAGAATATTGTAATAGTATCTTACCGCCAAGACAAAGTTTTGCCTTCTACAAATTCCGACTTGGGGTTGCCCCCATTCGTATTGAAACTGGCAGATACATGTGTACGAGGGTCTTCCAGATGAATCTAGAATGTGTCCTGTTTTTCAACAAATTATATATAAGGTGAAAAACATGTTATGTTAAATTGCCCAGTTTACAATGAATTTAGACACGTTCTTTTGAACCAAAGCCTGTGCGTATAATGCCAATTTTTAATCTATGTCTGATGATGATAAATATTGCTTCTTGTTTACAAATGTAGATTTGATAAGAATGAGTGCCAAAACCTGCATTAATAATTTACAAAGTCGCCAGATATAATTGACAAGATAAAAGCTTTTATATCAGTAGATGTTCTCTTTTAATCTCTAATTACCGTTGTTTAAATGGTGAAGTTATATACGTATCATACGTCATCTTAACCCTTTCCCTCATACGACAATTCTGCAGCATACGACTTTGAACGTATTTTGTCAAAACATAGAAAATCTCCATAATTGAATGGATAACCTATGACTAAAAGTGGAAAACATTGTGGCAAAAGGGGCAATTGAACATTTTGTGCAATTTCTTCTTTTGTCACTATGTTTTCAAAAAGCCATCTGCTGCAGAGGCGTCAGAAAGCGTCTAAATAACTTCGACAACCCTATTCCTTTTAATCTGATTTAAACGAATATATGATCTCATTACACTTTCTTTTTTAACAGATCAAAACGAAGTATTAACTCACCACACTTTATTTTTGAATTCAATATTAGCAACATGTATTTATTCGTTCTATAATACACAAATGAGTGTGTATATTTGTATGTAAAAGTATATTTATATAATATATTTCTGTGTACCGTTTTAATGAAATGTCATTTTATTACCATTAATTCCTCATCTCTCATAATTCCGTTTTGGAGTGGCATTGTACTTTGATGTTGTATTGTATATTTTATGTCATAAATGTTATATTGTTTTTACAATGATGATATGTAGATTAAGAGTATATAACCTCTGTATGCTTTCAGAGGAAAATTTATAGACAATCCGACTATCTGTGTATTAAGACCACCATTCGATAGACAACAATCTGGTCTGTTTAAACATGTCGAGGGCTTGGCGTGAAACAGTTGTAACTAAAAACCTATTTTGAAAACCCTGGTTTAGGGGCAATTTTGACCCCTTTATAAACAATGCAAATTTATGTGCCATTGCTCAGAACGAGCAATGGCACCTAAATTTCCATTGTTTACAAAGAAAAATATTCAACGCTTATAAAGACGTTATGGCGAGGTGATTAACCTTGGTAAAAAAAATACCAATTTTAGTTACAACCGTTTCACGCCAAGCCCTCGATGTGCTCTTTATTTGTCACTTATACAGAAAAATGCGCATAAGCGAAACTATACGTACTATAGAAAAGGAAATCGCTATTCTATTGTAGTATAACACAGGGCCGTCTATGGGGAAAAGCACAAATTGATATTTTTGAAAAGTTTAGGATCGGATCACCCTGTCCATTTGCCCCGCCTTATCTGAATCTACACAGGTTGAGAAGCTTGTGTAAGTAAAAAGTGAAACCACTGTAGAACATATCTGAAAACATTGTAGTAAAGGATGAAATTACTTCTGGATACACATTCTGATCTGGATTTACACTGTTAATAACAAATTTATACCTTTTCCTATTATTACAAGCAAACAATTTGATCGAAATTACAGTTCAATTGAATAAACACAACGTGTTGTCTTCATGCGCCGTTACTCTTATTTTCCAATATCACTGTGGTTTTATTGTAAGAAAATTGATCATCATTTATGGACGCTTTTTACCAAACAATCTTAGTTTTGATTGTTTATGTAGAAAAACATATATTATGTAAATATTGTGCTTTTTGTCACATTCTTTTTAAACGCAAGTCTATTTCACATAGATTAAAATCGTGATGTTAAGTTAAAGGGTGAAACAGATAGGCGTTTAAACCAATATTATTTTGAAAGCCGATTATTCTTGTTATTTACGATTTCAGCCCGAAATAGTACACACAGCGTTATCAAACAGTGATGCATTTTAAACTCATAAATACCTTGATGTCATAGTGTTATTGGATTAATTGACAAGTGGAGCATTTTCAATTTAAATAAGAGAATCATTATTTGCTGTGCTGTTTAACAGTATAAATGCCGGCACTTATGTTTACAAAAGATTTAAGGAAGAAGTTAGCACTGCTAATGTAAGTAGTATTTACCTTAACTTATCATTTGTGTCAACATTTACGTATAAGTATCGCACCTGAAATGCAACAATCTCTTTAACGCTTTCCCACTTACTGACGCGTATGCAGCAGATGACTTTTGAAAACATTGTGTCTGATGAAAACATTGTGTCAGATGAAAACATTGTGTCAGATGAAAACATTGTGTCAGATGAAAACATTGTGTCAGATGAAAAGATTGTTCAGGATGAGAAATATCTCCTTTTGTCACAACAGTTTTGAACTCTTTGCGAATTTTTTTTCTTTAAGAGTTTCAATATTTTTGCTAAAATCATTTGAAAGTTGTTTCGTTACTACCACATCAATGCATGTATTGATGGTTAATCATCAATGAATGAGTTTTATATAGGTTTAGATATTTTAAAATTTCAACAATAAGCTTTTCGTCTTTATTGTGTCTATGGGAATTTTGTGCGCGTGTTAAATGTTAAATTTAACTTGTTTATTACTAAGTCAACCAAGATGAATGAACACAAGCTTGTTAAGTAAAATCCTTCACATTGGTTGATATTGTATTTCAATTTATAGCCTACAATATCCGCTTTATTATCATAAATCAGCATACCATTTTAATAAAAGGATTTAATTTGGAAGTAAAGGCAGTTGATATTGAACTCTTATTCGTACTTAGATACCATTGATGAATTTGCGTGGCACATTGACGATATTTATGACAATATACAAACTGTCACCTCCAAACAGCTTTTTATTCTTTCCTGTTGTTACGTTTTTACTTGTAAATATGTTCAACATTTCTTCCTGTTTCCAATTGTATGTGCATGTCTGATAACAAAAATCAGATGAAAACATTTTTCATGATGAGCAATATCTCCTTTTGTCACAATATTTTCCAACTCTTTGCGATAATTCTTTTTCAAAAATTTCCTTCATTACTACTTTCAATATTTTTGCTAAAATCATTTGAAACTTGTTTCTTTACTACCACATCAATGCATTTATTGATGGTTAATCATCAATGAATGAGTTTTATATAGGTTTAGATATTTTAAAATTTCAACCAGAAGCTTTTCGTTTTTATTGTGTCTATGGTAATTTCGTGCGCGTGTTAAATGTTAAATTTAACATGTTTATTACTAAGTCAACCAAGATGAATGAACTCAAGCTTGTTTAGTAAAATCCTTCACATTGGTTGATATTGTATTTCAATTTATAGCCTACAATATCCGCTCTATTATCATATATCAGCATACCTATTTAACGAAAGGATTTATTTTAGAAGTAAAAGCAGTTGATATTGAACTCTTATTCATACGTAGATATCATTGATGAATTTGCGTGGCACATTGACGATAGTTATGACAATAAACAAACTGTCACCTCCAAACAGCTTTTTATTCTTTCCTGTTACTTGTAAATAGGTTCAACATTTCTTCCTGTTTCCAATTGTATGTGCATGTCTGATAAAGAAAATCAGTTAAAATGTAAAAACTTCACATTTTCAAATTCAAATTCTCCCACCTGCACCATTAGACCATGATGCACCACGACATAATCGACGGTTATCGACATCGTGCTGGGTCCTTTTCACCATCAATACCCTTCCCTGATTAAATATGGTTTGACTCATTATTAACTCTTTCCCACATTTAGACATGTCATACCCAGAGATTGTTGCAAATAGGAAATGGTCATATTAAGTAAGCATACTTTCTCCTTTTGCTACAGTGTTTTTAGATATGTTCTACAGTGTGAGTAAACAGTAATTCTTTCATATACATGTATAAGAATTTTCTGTACTGGTTTCTATTTTTTTAAGTCGTCTGCTGCAGATCTTTTTAATGTAGGAAATGGTTGGGTCGTCTGCTTTGGATATTGTAACATCTTTAAGACATGATGTATATTTCTCATTCAAAATAAAGTAAGTGAAATTTACCGTTTTACAACACTTTCAACTGACGAGGCTATGTAGATTTGCAGACGTTACCGATCATTACCTGTTCGGATCTTAAGAAAGTTCTTTAATTGCATTTGCACATAAACTTTTCTTGATACATACAGGGGTGTACCACTTTTGCCACCTCTGCAGCACACGGCGTATGGAAACATTGTGGCAAAGTTAAAAATACATGAGCAATGTCACATTTTCCTTAATTTTTTAATTCTTTCTCAAAAAAATATGTTCACGCCATCGATACATGAGCCGTTCCACGATAAAAACTAACATTGTGGTGTCTGCGTAATGTATGGAACCAGATCAGTCCACGCAGGTTAATCCGGGCCGACACTTTAGTCTCAGGGGGATAGAGGTATAGGTTAAGGATTCCTGAAACAGAAAATCCACAGTAGGCGAAATGTTTTTGTCCGGGTTAGCCTGCGCGGCAATGCTTAGGCTGATCTTGGTCGATAAATTACAAATAGTCCACAAAGTTAATTTTCTCGTTGAACGGCTCACATTATATTTTTTTTAAATATTTTCAAAGCAGACCACACTCAAATGTTCATATGAAGTAAACGGTCTATGGACGACAACATCATGCTGTGCCATACCGACTCATTATACCCGTTTAATGACTTTCCGCTCGCAGTCCATCCTTTATGAATCAGTAATCTCTTTTCATTATAATTCCCTTTTTACATGGGCCAGTTGTTACGAAAATCGAATTGTTACGATAAACTATGATGAAGGCGTGCTTTATAGTGATGGGGAAAATAGATCAACAGCTCAATTTATTCATATAGCGTTATTTTCCTTTAAGCTAAAGCAGTTGATGTATGTGTTATTATTTAGATTGTTTAGATTGTTTAAGCAATCTTATTAACCGATCTGTTTGTGTTTGAATTGTAAGGATGTATAACCAACCATAGCTCTGATGTCTTGACCATATTATAATTATATAATTGTAATTTTCAAACGTGTATAAAATGGTGATGGCAGATAAATTAGTAATGCAATGAAAGTAATGATATGAATATCGGTTGTATTCGTTGAATCAACAAATAAATAATCTATAAGTACTTATTAAGTACGATCAAAACTCATTGCTAATGATTGATCAAAATGAATGTAATAATAAGTATAATATGTTCTGTTCAAATCGTCTTGTTACCAAGACTAGGGATATTAATATCATTACAGGATTACTCTGCCAATAGGACAAATGAACTTCCCATATTAGTAAAAGAGTGGTGTAATCCGTGAACTGCTCTGTATAAAATAAACGACCAGTATGTTCGCGTCTTGTGACGAGACAGATCAGTCCTTGCATCCTGATCTGAACAAGCATTATTTACCAACATATAACGCAAGTTTTAAAAGAGTGTTCGATTAAAAAACATCGCTAATGTCAAATTGGATTCACAACAAAAATCTCAAGTAAGAAATATCAGAAATATAATAAATATTCATCTGATATTGTTTTATATAAAAAAAAAAGAACGAAAAGTCATGATTGTTCAAATAATAGGATGAATATCGACGTCCCGTCAGATACGCTCTGAGGATGCATCCTGGTGCACGAGGTTTATGTACACATCATAGAGGGTAATCAACTGCTTTCGTATAATATAATAAATCTGTCTCGATAATGGATTGTTATTATGTCTAAAACAAGTGTGAAGAACGAGTTGTTATAGTTTGATAACGTCCTATTCCAGTGACAGATATATCACACGAATGCAGTGGATTATTAAAGGTCTAATAATATATATTTAATTAATTATTATTTATATATCATAGTTGTGAATATCAAAAATGCGCTTCTGACTGTTACATCTTACACGGCATTTTCTCATGTTTAGTATTCGTTTTTACGCTGTATTTGAAATACTATAAACAATGTATCAAATAATTTATACTATTCATCTGCGTTTTGTAAAGCATAATTTGATATTTAACACTTTACATTCATTCTAAAACTGAATTATCTAGGACTAACTTTATTATATTGGTAGGTGTATTTCACGTAGCCGGTCCATGCAAACAGGTTGGCATTTATGAATATTGATTGTTCAGACCAGCAGTGTATCTGTCCAGTTTCATCAACATGTTCACAAATCACTAGGAGATAAAAAAAAAAAGTATTTGTAACGAATTTGCAAAATGTGTAGATCTAGATAAGACTTCGCGCAGGCTGGTACATGTATATATATACTGCTCACAAAGGGCAGATTGTACATGTTTGCAAAGACAGACTCATATGTGAATATTTTTTGTGTATTTATAACATTTAAGGTATTTAATTGGAAAGAAATTATTATGATAAGTCCGAAATTAAGAACTTGTCAATTGTCTTAACATATCTAGATACAAAGAACAATTTGTGGATGTTTCGACTTTTTACCCTATCCTACATACAACAAATCTGTAGCAGACGACTGTTAAAACAAATAGGCAAACATATTGAAAACGCTGTAAATTGCATTAAATTATTGGATAGATTTGAATACATTGTGGCAAAGAGAGACATTTCTTATTATATGCATTTTTTTCTTTTACCGCAATGTTTTCAAAAGTGGACTATCCGTATGCGGTAAAGATTTGAAGAGAAGTCTAAAAACGGTATGTTAACTTTATCCATATCAAAGTTTCCAAAATATCTTCTTTTTTTTTTAATTTGAACACTGTTGAACTCTTCTTCGAATAGATGTATAAAACACTTCATGTTTAAAGGAGAGAAATGCAGTGTTGCAAGTAAACGAATAACAAATTTGTTTTGTAGAAATCAAAGCTCACAAATACGTTTAAACGATGGTAACTGTTTAAAGGCGGGATCGTTATTACAATATTAAATCCGACACCTTTCTCATGTTTTAGAGATATTTGATTCATGCCAATAAAACATCGCCCATAAAACATAAAAACGACTTATTTGGCATTTGATAACAATGCAGATATATACGTTTATAAATTTATTGGACGAAGTTCCATATCTTTTATTGAATTGTATACGATTTACACTAGAATATTACTTTCTAAATTGAGAACAAGGCCAAACGTGTTCTGTAGGAATAATTAAAATATGAGCCGTTCCACGAGAAAACCACCATTATGGACTCTACGTAATGTATCGACCCTGATCAGGGAAATAAAGGTATAGAGTAACGAGTCCTGAAAAACAAAATCCACAGGTCGCAGAGTCCATAATGTTGGTTTTCTCGTGGAACGGCTCATATGTTTATTGTTACAATCTTAACAGAAATAAGTATCTCTTGTTATTAGACTGATTCCTCATGGCTCATATTGAGGTAACATTTTACATATAACGGCAATTTGTTTCGCCGGATATCTGATGAGCTTGTAGAGGAGTGTTAGCACTATCAGTTTAACTCTTTCAGCACTGAATTCCCTGGAGTAGACTCTTTCATGTTTAAAGTCGTGCGACTCATTCATTTAGTAATAGTTTCCGAATATTATGATAACTAAAGCAAACAGTGCTGATCTCAGGTGACACAGCTCACCTGAATTCGTATTGTTTGCAAAAGCCTCAACATTGCCATTTGCGCTAAACGCATCCAGGCCACACGTGTGCAATTGCTTTGATATGGTAAAGCTGTTATAATGAAAAGAGGAGGACTAAAATACATTTCAGATATATAGAGGATGTATCATCAGACATGAGTGTTTATTATCGCTTTTATCAAAGAGTTTAAATTACTAAGATGATATGCCGCTAGCCTTGGCGAGCGTCTTAGTCAGCCTAGATAATAATGAGATATTCTATTTATCACATTTATAAAGTGATTTATGATGTGTATTTCGAAAAAATGTACATAACGTTTACCATATTTCTACATGAAATTTACCGGTTTTGGCGCCAAAGTGACTACGTTATGACGTCAAACCGCTGACGAGACGTCATTTTCATAGTTTAGTTTCCGCGTTGTAACAAAGACTTGAGCGTAAGACTGGAAACCAAACTAGAAGTGTCTTCATGATATTTATGTAATGGGATTTTGACGCTACCAGAGAGAGAGCTTTATATGTAGGCGAATCCATTTTTCATTTGAATTATTCAATTCGAACTAAATGGTTTATCGTCTTACGTTACCGCCGTATTATAGGTAGCGGTGTGTTTGCTTTTCAGTCTGTAAGTTGCTGCTAACAGGTTTCCAAGTTAATAAAATCAGGAATTTCTCTTGACATAATATTATGCCGAAACTGGGCATATCAAGTCGTAAAAGTTAACCCCCGCTATACTGCGAACAAAGAATGAATGTCTTCTTGAATGACTAGACCGTGATTCGAACCCTTCTCCCCCGTTCATGAGGTTTGTTATAACATATGACCACCGATACACGGGTGAACAGGTAGTCTTTAACACAGGGCCGTCTTTTTGAAAAGTGTAGGATCAGATCAGGCTGTCCATCTGCCCCGCCTTATCTGAATCTACACATGCTGAGCATATTGTATGTGTAAATTAATAAGTGAAAACAATGTATAACAGATCTTAAAACATTGTAGCAAAGCTTATACGTTTATCTATTATTATAGGCAAACAATTTGATCGAAATAACAGTTCAATTTAATAAACACAACGTTTTGTTTTCATGCGGCGTGACTTCAATTCTCAAATATCACTGTGGTTTTATTGTAAGAAAATGTATCATCATTTATGGACGCTTTTTACCAAACAATCTTAGTTTTGATTTGTTATGTAGAAAAACATATATATTATGTAAATATTGTGCTTTTTGACAAATTCTTTTTAAACGCAAGTCTATTTCACATATATATTAAAATCGTGATGTTAAGTTAAAGGGTGAGACGGATAGGCGTTTAAACCAATATTATTGTGAAAGCCGATTATTCTTGTCATTTACGATTTCAGCCCGAAATTTATAGTACACACAGCGTTATCAAACAGTGATGTATTTTAAACTCATGAATACCTTGATGTCATAGTGTTATTGGATTAATTGACAAGTGGAGCATTTTCAATTTAAATAAGAGAATCATTATTTGCTGTGCTGTTTGACAGTATAAATGTCGGCACTTATGTTTACAAAAGGTTTAAGGAAGAAGTTAGCACTGCTAATGTAAGTAGTATTTACCTTAACTTATCATTTGTGTCAACATTTACGTATAAGTATCGCACTTAAAATGCAACAATCTCTTTAACGCTTTCCCACTTACTGACGCGTCTGCAGCAGATGATTTTTGAAAACATTGTGTCAGATGAAAACATTGTGTCAGATGAAAACATTGTGTCTGATGAAAACATTGTGTCTGATGAAAACATTGTGTCTGATGAAAACATTGTGTCAGATGAAAACATTGTTCATGATGAGCAATATCTCCTTTTGTCACAATATTTTCCAACTCTTTGCGATAATTCTTTTTCAAAAATTTCATTCATTAATACTTTCAATATGTTTTGCTAAAATCATTTGAAAGTTGTTTCTTTACTACCACATCAATGCATGTATTGATGGTTAATCATCAATGAATGAGTTTTATATAGGTTTAGATATTTTAAAATTTCAACAATAAGCTTTTCGTCTTTATTGTGTCTATGGTAATTTCGTGCGCGTGTTAAATGTTAAATTTAACATGTTTATTACTAAGTCAACCAAGATGAATGAACACAAGCTTGTTTAGTAAAATCCTTCACATTGGTTGACATTGTATTTGAATTCATAGCCTACAATATCCGCTCTATTATCATAAATCAGCTTACCATTTTAACGAAAGGATTTATTTTGAAAGTAAAGGCAGTTGATATTGAACTCTTATTCGTACTTAGATACCATTGATGCATTTGCGAGGAATATTGACGATATTTATGACAATAAACAAACTGTCACCTCCAAACCGCTTTTTACTCTTTCCCGTTGTTGTGTTTTTACTTGTAAATATGTTCAACATTTCTTCCTGTTTCCAATTGTATGTGCATGTCTGATAACAAAAATCGGTTAAAGTGTAAACACTTCACATTTTCAAATTCAAATTTTCCCACCTGCACCATTAGACCATGATGCACCACGACATAATCGACGGTTATCGACATCGTGCTGGGTCCTTTTCACCATCAATACCCTTCCCTGATTAAATATGGTTTGACTCATTATTAACTCTTTCCCACATTTAGACATGCCATACCGCAGAGATTGTTGCAAATAGGAAATGGTTATATTAAGTAGGCATAGTTTCTCCTTTTGCTGCAGTGTTTTTAGATATGTTCTACATAGTGAGTAAACAGCACTTATTTCATATACATATAAAAGGATTTTCTTTACTGTTTTCTATATTTTGTTTAAGTCGTCTGCTACAGATTTTTTAATGTAGGAAATGGTTGGGTCGTCTGCTTTGGAAATTGTAACATCTTGAAGACATGATGTATATTTCTCATTCAAAATAAAGTAAGTTAAATTTACCGTTTTGCAACACTTTCAACTGACGAGGCTATGTAGATTTGCAGATGTTACCGATCATTACCTGTTCGGATCTTAAGAAAGTCCTTTAATTGCATTTGCACTTAAATCTTCCTTGATACATACAGAGGTGTACCATTTTCGCCACCTCTGCAGCACACGGCGTATGGAAACAGTGTGGCCAAATTAAAAATACATGAGCAATTTCACATTTTCCTTAATTCTTTCTCAAAAAAATATTTTCTTGCCATCAATACATGAGCCGTTCCACGAGAAAAAACAACATTGTGGAGTCTGCGTAATGTATCGAACCAGATCAGCCTGCGCAGGCTAATCCGGGCCGACACATTTAGTCAGGGGGATAGAGGTATAGGTTAATGATTCCTGAAACAGAAAATGCACAGGAGACGAAATGTTTCTGTCTGGGTTAGTCTGCGAGGCAATGCTTAGGCTGATCCGGGTCGATAATTTACAAAGAGTCCACAAAGTTAGTTTTCTCGTGGAACGGCTCACATTATATTTTCTGCAAATATTTTCAAAGCAGACCATACTCAAATGTTCATATGAAGTAAACGGTCTATGGACGACAACATCATGCTGTGCCATATTGAATCGTTATACCCGTGTAATGACTTTCCGCCCGCTGTCCATCCTTTATGAATCAGTAATCTCTTTTTATTATAATCCCTTTTTACATGTGCCAGTTGGTTGTTATGAAACATTTGAAAAATAAACCTTTTAACAGTTTATTACAAAAAGGATATTTGGTGCTCACAAATCGAATAGCTACGATATACTATGATGAAGGCGTACTTTATAGTGATGGGGGAAATAGATCAACAGCTCAATTTATTCATATAGCGTTATTTTCCTTTAAGCTAAAGCAGTTGATGTATGTGTTATTACTTAGATTGTTTAGATTGTTTAAGCAATCTTATTAACCGATCTGTTTGTGTTTGAATTGTACGGCTGTATAACCAACCATAGCTCTGATGTCTTGACCATATTATAATTATATAATTGTAATTTTCAAACGTGTATAAAATGGTGATGGCAGATAAATTAGTAATGCAATGAAAGTAATGATATGAATATCGGTTGTATTCGTTGAATCAACAAATAAATAATCTATAAGTACTGATTAAGTACGATCAAAACTCATTGGTAATGATTTATCAAAATGAATGTAATAATAAGTATAATATGTTCTGTTCAAATCGTCTTGTTACCAAGACTAAGGATATTAATATCATTACAGGATTACTCTGCCAATAGGAAAAATGAACTTCCCATATTAGTAAAAGCGTGGTGTAATCCCTCGACTGCTCTGTAGAAAATAAACGACCAGTATGTTCACGTCTTCTGACGAGACAGATCAGTCCTTGCATCCTGATCTGAACAAGCATTGTTTACCAACATATAACGCAAGTTTTAAAACAGTGTTCGATTAAAAAAAATCGCTATTGTCAAATTGGATTCACAACAAAAATCTCAAATTAGAAATATCAGCTATGTAATAAATATGCATCCGATATTGTTTTATATATATATATAAAAAGAACGAAAAGTCATGATTGTTCAAATAATAGGATGAATATGTAACCTGGGTGGACGCGACCACTAAGAGTATCGACGGCCCGTCAGATACGCTCTGAGGATGCATCCTGGTGCACGAGGTTTATGTACACATCATAGAGGGTAATCAACTGCTTTCGTATAATGTAATAAATCTGTCTCGATAATGGATTGTTATCATGTCTAAAACAAGTGTGAAGAACGAGTTGTTATAGTTTGATAACGTCCTATTCCAGTGACAGATATATCACACAAATGCAGTGGATTATTATTCTGACTGTTACATCTTACACGGCGTTTTCTCATGTTTAGTATTCGTGTTTACGCTGTATTTGAAATACTATAAACAATGTATAAACAATGTATCAAATAATTTATACTATTCATCTGCGTTTTGTAAAGCATAATTTGATATATAACATGTTTACATTCATTCTAAAACTGAACTAGAACTATCACTGAAGACGATAAATAACCCCTTAATAAGTAAAAAGGCCATAACTCGGTAAAATAACATTTTATTGAATTCCACCCAGTGGTTTGTAAGAAATAGGCCGGACAAAATATGGCTGACTTAATAAGTAAAAGGGCCATAACTCTGTAAAATAACATGCACTTGTAACCCCTTTAGGATATGCACATCTCCTCTTGGTATAGAAGCTTCATGTAAAATGTTATTGAATTCCACCTAGTGGTTTGTAAGAAATAGGCCGGACAAAATATGGCTTCCGACCGACCGACCGACCGACCGACCGACCGACCGACCGACCGACCGACAGACAGACAGACATACAGCCCGACACGGTGACTCCTATATACCCCCTCTTCTTCGAAGGGGGTATAATTATCTAGGACTAACTTTATTCTATGGGGAGGTGTATTACACGAAGCCCGTCCATGCAAAAAGGTTGGCATTTATGAATATTATTAGTTCAGACCAGCCCGTGTATACGTCCAGTTTCATCAAAATGTTCACAAATCACTAGAAGATAAAAAAGTATTTGTAACGAATTTGCAAAATGTGTAGATCTAGATAATACTTCGCGGAAGCGCAGGCTGGTACATGTATAGATTGTATATAGATTGTACATGTTTGCAAAGACAGACTCATATGTGAACATTTGTTGTATATTTATAACATTTAAGGTATTTAATTGGAAAGAAATTCTTATGATAAGTCCGAAATTAAGAACTTGTCAATTGTCTTAACATATCTAGATACAAAGAACAATTTGTGGATGTTTCTACATACAACAAATCTGTAGCAGACGACTGTTAAAACAAATAGGCCAAAATATTGAAAACTGTAAATTGCATTAAATTATTGGATAGATTTGAATACATTGTGGCAAAAAGAGACATTTCTTACTATATGCATGTTTTTCTTTTACCGCAATGTTTTCAAAAGTGGACTATCCGTATGCGGTAAAGATTTACAGCGATGTCTAAAAACGTTATGTTAACTTTATCCATATCAAAGTTTCCAAAATATCTTTTTTTTTTAAATTTGAACACTGTTGAACTCGTCTTCGAATAGATGTATAACACAACTCATGTTTAAAGAAGAGTCAAGCAGTGTTGCAAGAAAAAGAATAACAAATCTGTTTTGTAAAATATCAAAGCTCACAAATACGTTTATACGATGGTAACAAGCAGTGTTGCAAGTAAAAGAATAACAAATCTGTTTTGTAAATTATCAAAGCTCACAAATACGTTTAAACGATGGTAACAAGCAGTGTTGCAAGAAAAAGAATAACAAATCTGTTTTGTAAAATATCAAAGCTCACAAATACGTTTATACGATGGTAACAAGCAGTGTTGCAAGTAAAAGAATAACAAATCTGTTTTGTAAATTATCAAAGCTCACAAATACGTTTATACGATGGTAACAAGCAGTGTTGCAAGTAAAGAATAACAAATCTGTTTTGTAAAAATTCAAAGCTCACAAATACGTTTAAACGATGGTAACAGTTTAAGGCGGGATCGTTATTACAATATTAAATCCGACACCTTTCTGATGTTTTAGAGATATTTGATCCATGCCAATAAAACATCGCCCATAAAACATAAAAACAACTTATTTGGCATTTGATAACAATGCAAATATATACGTTAATAAATTTATTGGACCAGGGAAATAAAGGTATAGAGTGACGAGTCCTGAAACAGAAAATCCACAGGTCGCAGAGTCCATAATGTTGGTTTTCTTGTGGAACGGCTCATATGTTTATTGTTACAATCTTAACAGAAATAAGTATCTCTTGTTATTAGACTGATTCCTCATGGCTCATAATCAGGTAACATTTTACATATAACGGCAATTTGTTTCGCCGGATATCTGATGAGCTTGTAGAGGAGTGTTAGCACTATCAGTTTAACTCTTTCAGCACTGAATTCCCTGGAGTAGACTCTTTCATGTTTAAAATCGTGCGACTCATTCATTTAGTAATAGTTTCCGAATATTATGATAACTAAAGCAAACAGTGTTTGCAAAAGCCTCAACCTTGCCATTTGCGCAAAAAGGGTTAACAACTGCATCCAGGTCACACGTATGCAATTGCTCTGATATGGTAAAGCTGTTATAACGAAAAGAGGAGGACTAAAATACATTTCAGATATAAAGAGGATGTCTCATCAGACATGAGTGTTTATTTATTATCGCTTTTATCAAAGAGTTCACTAAGATGATATGCCGCGAGCCTTGGCGAGCGTCTTAGTCAGCTAAGTTAACGAGTGATAATAAATAAACACGAATGAGATATTCTATTTATCACATAAAGTGATTTATGAGGTGTATTTTCGAAAAAATGTACACAACGTTTACCATATTTATACATGAAATTTGACGGCTTTGACGTAAAAGTAACTAACGTTATGACGTCAAACCGCTGACGTGACGTCCTTTTCATAGTTTGGTTTCCGCGTTGTAACAAAGACTTGAGCGTCAGACTGGAACTCAAACTAGAAGTGTCATCATGATATCTATGTTATGGGATTTTGACACTCCCATTATTATAGGTAGCGGTTTGTTTGCTTTTCCTTCTGTAAGTTGCTGCTAACAGGTTTCCAAGTTAATAAAATCAGGATTTTCCCTTGACATAATATTATATTACCTTTACTTTTGTTATCGTTATGCCGAAATTATGGGCATATCATGTCGTAAAAGTTAACCCCCGCTATACTGTGAACAAGGAAGGGAAATCTTCTTGAATGACTAGACCGTGATTCGAACCCTTATCCCCCGTTCATGAGGTTTGTTATAACATATTACCACCGATACACGGGTGAACAGATAGTCTTTAACACAGGGCCTTCTGTGGGAATAGGTACAAGGTGATCTTTTTGAAAAGTGTAGGATCAGATCAGGCTGTCCATCTGCCCCCCGCCTAATCTGAATATACACAGGTTGAGAATTTTGTGTGTGTTTGAATTAATAAGTGAAAACAATGTATAACAGATCTTAAAACATTGTAGCAAAGCTTATACCTTTTCCTATTATTATAAGCAAACAATTTGATCGAAATAACAGTTCAATTGAATAAACACAATGTTTTGTTTTCATACGTCGTGACTTCAATTTTCAAATATTACTGTGGTTTTATTGTAAGAAAATGTATCATCATTTATGAACGTCTTTTACCAAACAATCTTAGTTTTGGGTGAACAGGCATCAATACTAAACAGGCTATGGGTAATATGTATACAGTACACTGACTAGGCAAAAATTACCATTATTTGAGCCGATCCAGGAGAAAACCAATAGTATGGACTCTGCGTATCACATTTCTCGCAAGTCAATCAGTCATTGTTCATCATATAAGTTGTTCCACGTGAAAACCAACATTGCGTAAACTATCGACCCGGGTCAGCCTGAGCATGCTGCGCAGGCAAATCCGGACAGACACTTTTCGCCTCCTGTGGATTTTCTGTTATGGGAATCATTACTCTATACCTCTATCCCCCCTGATACGGAATGTGTCGGCCTCGATTAGCCTGCGCGGATTGTACAGGCTGATCGGGTTCAATACATTGCGCAGATACCATAATGTTGGTTTTCTCGTGGAACGGCTCATTGTTGTTCCTTTTCACCACAAATAAAATACAGTGGTCTGACGGAGTCGAAAGGGATCCAGAATTTATTTCGAGTAACCGACTTTAATGTGTTTTCAGCGTCGTAATTCTACAAAGAAATAGAGCAGCAGTAGTAGTGATTGCTAGTTGTTGCACATGCCAGTTTAATTGACTTGTATAGTGTTCATCGATCAATGTTCAACACAATGCTGCCAATTGCACATGAAAGAATATTATGTGGAATGAAGGTGTTTTTAAACCAGGGCATATAACCGAAATACATTTGAAATAGCGTTCAACTCCAATAAATCAGCAAACTCACTTGTTTATTTGAAGTTAATGGAGTGTTTGAATTGCAGTTCATAGGTTTCATTTGTTTTCTGATTATTCGTATTCAATGAACACAAAAATAGATAGACAAACATTCGAGTTTCGTCAGACAAAACTCGGTCGTATTCCATCCCTGTTTATTAATGCATAAGCCGAGTCCTGCTACATTTAGCTCAGTCGGTAGCGACGCGGGACGTCAATCAAGGGGTTGTGAGTTCGAATTTCAGCTCGGCCAAAAATAGTTCACAAGCGTCATTCGTCTTTCACCAATGGGTTAACAGTTCATGTGGAAAAGCAGCCAGTTGCTTGGAAGGTATGTTGTATAGAGTACTGGTGTGAGAAAGCTAGGAAACACATGAGTAGGTGAACTGGCCGTCGTGATATGACTGAAAAATTGTTGAAAACGGCGTTAAGCACAAATCAATCAATCAGTCAATCAATAAATACACGAAGGAGTATGACGTGAAACTAAATAGTATTGAGCGCGTGCATGGGAAAAAGAACTATTTTTCTTTTGTGAACCAGAATATATCCAGACCAACCTATATATCCGCACTTTCTGATCAAGACCTTCACTGTTCAAATACGACATACACAAGCTTGTCAACACGTATATATTCTGAGTATGCGGTTCAGCTTGCTAAAGTGTACCTTTTCCAATCCACGTGTCCAATTATGTTCTATCTAGATATAGGATATTCCGAGTCTTTACTGTTCGGAGATGCAACACGCATACATAACGATTCGATTTCGTCTAGTGCTCCACATTCAAGACTCGTTTAGTAGCATATACATAGACAATTGTCGAGTGTTAACGGAAGCGCGATAGGTTTGAAGTGTCAGGATGTGCACACTATTATACTATATTCTAGACAGATTGACTGTGAAAGTGGCGTATACACGCAATTGATTTTTGTAAAAAATTATATGTAATTACAAATACATTAAATGGATAAAATCGTGACAAATTAAGGGAAGTAGTTTATCTTTAATTTGACGAACTAAAGTATTTCGGGCTTTTCAATAAAACAACCTCTGTTAAACTAGCGACATTTTGATTCTATTGTATGTTATATCTGTACTTGAAACAGATTTGAAACCTCGTTCGGAAACATATACATGTATCAGACAAAGCAAGAGGTGCGGAAGACATTAAGCCCATTCCACTGTGACTTGTTGAAAACGTAAACATGGTTGAGTTTTTGGCTTAGCAGACAGACCCTGTCACGTCATGAATTTTAGGTTTAATGTTTCCTTGAAGAATAAACACAACAAAAACCCTCACTGTGAATTCACTGGCTGAAGATGTGTTGTATCGTTGTGTATTTGTGACGACTTGTACAACAGTGTTGAAGACAGACCTTTTCTTTGTGGCTTCCGTTGTTGTTTAATTGAACTATGCCTATTGCCTCTTTTTTCCACATGTCGAAAAAGCATTACGGACACATGTAAGTATATTGATTCATGTCGCAACATAAACTACTAATCATTTTCCATAATGTTGTTAACTAAAATCAAATTCGCCTGCTGCAGATCTGTTCTATTAGTCTTTATGTTTTATTGGGGTTTTACGCCGTTATCAACATTAGTTCAGTTATATCACGGTGACGTATTCATGATCCCTGGGTAGTCTTTATGTGGGAAAGGGTTAACTATGGTACAGTAATTCATATTCTATGGCATTTGTTGTTTTTCTCTCATGAATATGGAGAGTCTTAGACTTATAAACATATAATCACGCGGCCGAATATGAGTAAACCGTGGAAAAGGTTTTGGTGGTGTATATACCATCCTCGGTACCAAGGATGTATGTGTATATACCATCCTCGGTACCAAGGATGTATGTGTATATACCATCCTCGGTACCAAGGATGTTTGTGTATATACCATCCTCGGTACCAATGATGTATGTGTATATACCATCCTCGGTACCAAGGATGTATGTGTGTATACCATCCTCGGTACCAAGGATGTATGTGTGTATACCATCCTCGGTACCAAGGATGTTTGTGTGTATACCATCCTCGGTACCAAGGATGGATGTGTATATACAATCCTCGGTACCAAGGATGTATGTGTTTATACCATCCTCGGTACCAAGGATGTATGTGTTTATACCATCCTCGGTATCAAGGATCTATGTGTATATACCATCATCGGTACCAAGGATGTATGTGTTATACCATCCTCGGTACCAAGGATGTATGTGTTATACCATCCTCGGTACCAAGGATGTATGTGTATATACCATCCTCGGTACCAAGGATGTATGTGTTTATACCATCCTCGGTACCAAGGATGTATGTATTTATACCATCCTCGGTACCAAGGATGTATGTGTGTATACTATCCTCGGTACCAAGGATGTATGTGTATATACAAGTTCACCGAACATATTGTCAAGTAATAATAGTAATTAATTAATTAATTTGCATGCATTTCAATTCTACTTGTAAGCTGCTTATATGTACACATGTATAATTTGTGCAATGTATTAATATATCTATAGGTGCTACCTATTTACGAAAAAACGCAAGATAATTATAAACAAAAATTAAAGAACATACTTTAGCCATACAAAAAGGATTTATAAGTAATTGACTAGACAATAATAATGTTAATGTCATGTTTCTTGCATTATCAAAACATATTTGGAATTCGTATTGCTGTCGTCTATTATTACGAACAGAAAATAATAAAGTAATAACTTTCAGAAAATCAAGGAATACATTTATAATGAACGAGGTTAAAACATGAGGGCCAAGATGATCCTTAATCGATCACCTGCATTATGGTAAAGAAGCAAATAGATCAGCCCTTTTCTGATGCCATCTGGCGACTACCTTTTTCAACCAGTCAATATGA
Source organism: Serripes groenlandicus (assembly GCA_031761405.1). NCBI lineage: Eukaryota > Metazoa > Mollusca > Bivalvia > Cardiida > Cardiidae > Serripes > Serripes groenlandicus. Next base: position 57,608,403 of record JASEVX010000001.1, read on the forward strand.
CTGGAACAAATTATGTAAGGGGTCACATTTCTGCTAAACCCTTTCCCTATTAGAGACAGTTTCTGAGGCCTATGCAACAGACGATTTAGGAAAAGATTGTCACCAAAAGAACAATTGCTCCTTATGAGAAAGTTATCCTTTTGCCACAATGTTTGATAAATAATTATACTTTGAATGAGTGTGGCAATAGCTCATGTATAGGAATTTGGGGTCTTTCATGTTGATACCACTTTTTTGCGGGAAACGACGTCGCTCCATTGACGTTACGCCAAGATGAAGTGTAACAGAAATGACGTCACGTCCTTCTTTGGCAACGATACAGTCAAACTTTAGGTTCGGGCGTAGAAGGCTAATGCTGTCGGTTTTTTGACGAACGGGAAAACATATTTATTATGTTTTAACTTTTCGTACAAATGTTTATTCCCACATAACACAGCATTTTAATGATCTTAAATATCTATTTAAAAAAAAAAATGATTAAAAAGACGACAATAATTTTCAATCCGTGTTTTTCCGCTCATTTTATACATACCCAAAATACCGATTTTAAAAAAAATGATTAAAAAGACGACAATAAAATAATTTTCAATCCGGGTTTTTCTGCTCATTTTATACATACCCAAAATACCGATTTAAAAAAATGATTAAAAAGACGACAATTATTTTCAATCCGTGTTTTTCCGCTCATTTTATACATACCCAAAATACCGATTTTAAAAAAAATTATTAAAAAGACGACAATAATTTTCAATCCGTGTTTTTCTGCTCATTTTATACATACCCAAAATACCGATTTAAAAAAATTGATAAAAAAGACGACAATAATTTTCAATCTGTGTTTTACGTCTGCCTTTTATACATATCCAAAATGGCGGCCCCCATGGATTTTTCCAGTTTCATTTCAGAAAGCTTCATGGGTTATTGAAAAAAAAAAAAAAAAAAAAAAAATCTCACACCTGTTAACTATAAGCGAAAAAACCCATTCATGGTTTTTTTTCGTATAAACATGTATTGATATCTTCTGCAATAAAATAGTATTAAACTAAGTAATACTAGTAGTATCTTTTCTTGGATTAAATAATGAATGAAGAAAACAGTATTCGGGAAATCAAACTATCTCAGCTCAGATCAGCATGCGCCTCTGTACAGTTTGGTAAAGATCTATATCTGTTTGGCACCAACAAATCCAAGCATTATTGAGCGATCCCATAAGAAAACGAACTCTAGAGTGAATATGACACATGTTAGCCCTTTCCCACATACAACAATTCTGCAACAGACGACTTTGAAAACATACCCGAAATTGTTTAGAAACTCCCTTTAAAAAATGAAAGTACAATCATTTAATAGAGTTGAAAACAGGTTGACAAAAGGAGAAATTGCTCGTTTTGAGCAATTTTTTGTCTTTGTTGCCATGATTTCAAAAAGCCGTCTGCTGCAGAGGCGTCAAAAAGCGCATATATGAGGGCAAGGATTAACACATATCTGCCTGCTATCGAATCCAAATAGACTCACGTTTTCAGAAGTTCCTTGAAACATTTAATGACTTATTGGTGAACAGTACATATCCAGATTAGCCAACGCGGGTGTACATGCCGATCTTGATCTACGACGGTTGGACAAGTCTTTAGATTGGATTTGCCGAACATTGTAGCAACGGGTTTTGTAATTAAAATGAGAATTGCAATAAATTAGTGCAAAACTCGTTGCTACAGTTCATAGCTCATATAGTTTTGAGTTTAGAAAGCATTTAACAATTCTTGAAATATATCTGACTGGTCAGGTATTACAAAAAAACGATTGTCGAATTTGTGTGGGTGTTATTACAACACGTTTTGTTACACAAGCAATAGAATGAGGATGGTTTTTATTTCAAAATGTTTGAGGTTGTTTATATAATTTTGGCCGTTTTCGGCGAGAAATGATCGTGTTGCATTCCCGTTTTGTATTAACTAAACGGAAATGGGAATGAAACCACATCGTTGTCGATATATATAGTCAAATGCTATTTTTAAATTTTAAACAAGACTAGCACCTGTCAGTGAAACCAGCTGGATTAAAGTTTTAGTTTTTGTCAAGACCTTCATGACTTGTAATTTTCAGCCAGTGGTGGTAGGTTATTAAATGTTCTACATACGCTGAGTCTGAACTGACTCACTACTCATTGCAGTTACAACGCGATACATATGTCATGTTGAAGGGTACGTTAAGTTCGTTTCGTAAATACTAAAGATACACCAATGTGTAGTCATAACGTTGATGGTAAAATACACGTACCCACTGCGTGTAACTTGTATAGTTTTGTTTTGTGCTTATTGACGCCGCGTGGGAGCGCGGCGTCAGTATGGGATAGGTTTTAATTTTGTACCATGGGGTGACGTAATCGAAAAGGGAGAAACCAATGTTATTATTGTTAAAAAAACCTCTGTTGTTTGATTGAAAAAAACAACCTTTATGAATCAATAAATTGTATTAACTGATTTAAGAAACAACAAGATATAAAATACGTTTGTCTTCTACCGTTATTACAAAACTTTATACACATTTAATTTGTATTTAATAACTTTTCCCCAACTGTCTAGGCTACGCTGTTTTTGATTGTTTGGTTTACGGCCCTGACCCAATTCATCAAAGCTCAGAGAAAAAGTTCACTTTTCCCAAACTTTCTAGGCTACGCGTTTTTAATTGTTTAGTTTACGGGCCCAAAATTCGCCGGATGTTTTTGCCTATTTATAAAAGTGTGTGAAGTTGGCAGAGCATTAGACGTTAGACATTAGACATTCAAAAAAAATATTCGAATGTCTAATTAGACGTTAGACATTCGATTAGACATTCGCTAATTTTGATTATCGATTGTCTAATTAGACATTAGACATTCAATTAGACATTCAGAAAAATCGCAAATGTTAAATATCGAATGTCTAATTCGACATTAGACATTCAATTAGACATTCGCAAATTACAAGATCTATAACCCAAATTCGTCGGAGGTCATTGTACATTCAAAAAACGAATGTCTAATTGGTCAGTTAGACATTAGACATTCGATTAGACATTCGCAAATTAAGGGATTTAGGTACCAAATTCGTCGGAGGTCATTGTACATGCAAAAAACGAATGTCTAATTGGTCAATTAGACATTAGACATTCGATTAGACATTCGCAAATTACAAGATATATAACCCAAATTCGTCGGAGGTCATTGCACATTAAAAAAAACGAATGTCTAATTGGTCAGTTAGACATTAGACATTCGATTAGACATTCGCAAAGTAAGGGATTTAGGTACCAAATTCGTCGGAGGTCATTATACATGCAAAAAACGAATGTCTTATTGATCAGTTAGACATTAGACATTCGATTAGACATTCGCAAATTAAGAGATTTAGGTACCAAATTAATCAGAGATCAATGTACATTAAAAAACCGAATGTCTTATTGGTCAATTAGACATTAGACATTCGATTAGACATTCGCAAATAAGAGATTTATGTACCAAATTCATCAGAGATCAATGTACATTAAAAAAACGAATGTCTAATTGATCAGTTAGACATTACACATTCGATTAGACATTCGCAAATTAAGAGGTTTAGGTACGAAATTTGTCTGAGGTCATTGTACACGCCAAAAACGAATGTCTTATTGGTCAAATAACTTGAACATATTGATAACTCGAACATATCGATATCTCGAACATACCGATGACTCGAACACATCGATATCTCGAATACATTGATAAAACGAATGTTTTTAACTTGAACATTTATTGACAAATCGAACATATCGATATCTCGAAACTTTCGATATCTCGAACTTTCCAATATCTCGAACTTTCGATATCTCGAACTTTCCGATATCTCGATTTTTTTTATTTTTTTATTTTTTTCTTCTCGATATCTCGAACTTTCCAATAACTTTTCGATATCTTTAAAAAAAAAGTTTTGCATCTAACTGTTTCTCCTACCTAACCACTGGACCAATTAGGATGAAACTTCATAGGAAGTATCCTCTCAATGATCTCTCCTTAGTTCCTCAAACTGTTTGGGATCCATGCAAAATTCTGGTTTCCGAAAGAAAAAACAATGAAGACTTCTTCAAAAAAATCTTCTTCTCCTCCGTAGGTATCAGGCCGATTTTCAAATAATTGTGTAGTAGTGAAGACTTAAAAAATCTTCTTCTCCTCCGTAGGTATCAGGCCGATTTTCAAATAATTGTGTAGAAATGTTGCTTGGGTGACCTTCTTTCAGATTTTTTCGAGCCAAGTTGATTGGTCGAAAACTATGGCCGCCAGAGGGCAGAGCTATTTTTGCCTTATAATATGGTTATAGTGAAAACTTAAAAAATCTTTTATATATATATATATGACCCTCTATCAGATTCCTTCAAGCCATGTTGATTGGTAAAAAACATGGCAACCAGGGCGCGGGGCTGTTTGAAGATTTAATTGGCAGTGGAGCGATACTGGCCCTCTTGGGCCTCTTGTTGTTATCATACTTCTGATAAACACGAAGGAGAATATACTTCACCCTCTCCTTCCAAAGCTTGTGTCACACTTAATTTATAACTAGAGACATTACATGTTAATATTTAAGCACCTATGTGATGTTTTTTTTTTATCTAATTGATCTAGTTAGAGCAGATTTGAAACCGTGTATTGGTAAAAAATTAAGAAACTTCATGTTGTATGGTAACCTTTTATTATAGGCTATGGTAGCCAGGTGAGCAATATAGGCACATCTTGGCCTTTTTGGTTATGATAAAGGGACATTTGGCCTTCTTGTTCGAAATATTTACATCCTGTCTGTTTTCACACGTTATTTAAATGTACTGAACTACATCTGCTTCCTTTAAGTCATGCTTCAAAATCATGCGCGGCGTCCTTTGATGCTCTGCATCAAAATTCGTCTTGTTAGTCCTTTAAATCCAACAAGGTGAATTTCCCGGGACCATGGTTAAACCAACTTAAGTGTAAAACCGATATATGATTATGTCTATCGATGCTTTGTTACTTAAGTGTACACTGTATGTTAGAGACTCTTTTAAATGGAACCTTTGACTTACAGTTGTGATCCAGAATAAACAACGTGGATGCGCAGTGTGTTCTAGTTAGGCGCAGGTCGCCAGTGCCATGTGGTTTGCTTTATATCAAAGTATATAAAATAGAAGTAATGGCTGCCCTGTTTGGCGCTCAGAATTGTTGGAATAGCATTACGATTGACTGGCTGGTGTAAATGGGCATGTAATACAGGTAACTTACCATGGAAACGCCGTGATTTAACTGAAAATAAGGTTGGAAGCGGTGTAACAAAAGAAAACAATGAATCAATCTTTCTGAAATGGTCATTGCACGGGTGCATCAGCACCAGTGCATATATTTGTTGTGTTGAGAACTACCACTGGTACAATGGGCTTGCGCATGCGCCTTGTTAATCGTCTTGATTGCGCATGCGCCGTATTTTACCGTCAGCTCTCGGATATTTCCGAAGCAGTTCGTCACTAGACTGGTTCTCGTTCGAGTTTGCAATAGAAGATTAAGATTAGTGAACCAGACTATTTATATGCTAGTAGTTTTTTTATAATTAAAATGTAAATTAAAACCATAGTGTAACGTTTACCGGCGTTAAGCCATCCAGGCACTAACCGCGATGAACGTTGCTAAACTTTACGAATAGTTCAACAACTCTACCAACGTCGCTATAAAAGCCGGCTTCCACAGCAAGGCTGTAAAGTGATATTTATACCTATACCTCGTTACCGTTACATTTCTCCCTCTTTTCTCTTGACATCGGCCCTAAATCACACAACTCAGAGCGGAGTCTATGTAACATCACTGGGAACCACCGGGGTTTTAATAACAGTAAAATGGAAATATTTTCATGAATTCGAAGTTAATGTGCTAAACATTTCGATTTTAAGAATATATAAAGAAAAAAAAAAGGATGCGCATGCGCATATAAATGTTTATAATAATTTTGGGAGATCGAGGTCAACACGTTGGGAGAAGGTATTTTTGTTTTCGTTTTACGTATTTAACTAAAACACTAGTGTTATCATATATTTAAAAGCTGGTATCGTGTTTTTCGAATCAAACAAGATTCAAGATTCAAATTCTTTATTTCGTAACGTAAACATACATGTTATATACATTTTAGATATCAACGTCACATAATTTCAGCAGTATGTTTAAGTTAGTAATAATAATAGTATAACATATATATTCAAGTCAAAATTATAATAATTCGATTCAAATCTTAGTGATAATAGTTAAGTATATTGATAATTGAGCACTGCTGCGAATCTTCATAGCACAACTCAACCAATCAATAAACTGAAGCAACATTATATTTGGAGGGTGAACCAAACATCACACATAAACAAATATATGTCTGGAACTCTATTTCAGGTAACAACCAAAATTGTATTTATATAACAGTGTTGACATTAGCTTGTCTTAATAGAATGGCATGATACATGTATTTACCAAGATTCCACAAAACTTTTTTTTTGTGAGAAGACATAAGTTCAGTGAATTTATATACACTCGGTCTAACATAGAAATACTGACGATTGTATTGTTTCCGTATATCCATATAAGATGGGCATACAATTATAAAATGATACTCATCTTCGATATCACAAGTATTGCAAAAAGTACAAGTACGCAAATTGCGCTCAATTCTACCTTTGCCATACCTTCCTGTTTCTATTCTTAGTTGATGAGAAGATAACCTTATCCGTGAAAATACAACTCTGAACTTAGTGGTTAAAATGTCCAAATAGTGTTCATACATAAAAGTAGTTTTAAATGTTCTATATGTGAGCAATGTACAACTGTTGTACATATTAGTATACCAAGACGGTATAAATACATCAATAGCTCTTTTCTTAAATTCTAAATGAAAACGTTTCAGGTTCGATTCTGTTTGGTTATTCCATATATATGAAAACCCATACGTATCTAGTAGAGATTTAACATTACTTGCCCAATTATTTACTCCTCTCTGACAACCTTTTATTAATTCGTTGTATAAGAACTTTACAGTAACATTATTGGTATTAACAACCTTACACCAATATTTAATTATACGCACATGCCTATTCACATACAGAGAATATCTCCCTAATTCCCCATATATACGCAAATTACATGTAGATGATTTTACTTTTAGTAGCAATTTGCAAAATTTCAGATGGATACGTTGTGTAGGTACTGAAGCGAGAAATCCAGGAAACACAGAGTTTAGTGAAAACCGCGATAAAACTGAAATACTGCTAAAGAAACGGCACAAAATTCCATTCATTCAACCATACAGACCGAGTACAGGGACATACCATGTATTATACTGTACCAACTGTTACCATCTATTAACATTCACTAATCCGACATAATTACTTCTATAAGCTTACCCTTCGTTCAAACTAGTCTTGCCTTTGATTAATTCTCACCATTCTGAAGTACATGATTTCATTTAATCATCGCTTGAAATCATAAAAAACGTTGTCCTTTCTTAACATGCTAATTAGAAAGCTTACCCTTCGTTCAAACTAGTCTTGCCTTTGATTAATTCTCACCATTCTGAAGTACATGATTTCATTTAATCATCGCTTGAAACATAAAAAACTTGTCCTTTCTTAACATGCTAATTAATGATTACGTCCCAAGCTATTTAGAAATTATGGGTTCATCCAACGTTTATTAGAAACTGCTTCAAACTGTTAGACTCGGTAAAATAACTTATCTTTCTTCCCCGTGTGTACTAAAGGACCTGACTTATTAGACAGTGACTGAACTTTCTGTATGTTAACTTGGGTGCACATGTTGAATAATTATTTCAGTAACTGTGGAGATTACACGGTAAACAAGATGGATAAATAACGTCATGCAAAAGGACGTTTATTTTCGAATATATATTATCAACCAGTTATAAATGTAAGGAAGAGAACCAGCAGAGCTACACTTTTAACTTTTCGCCAGACGTTTCATCTTTGGCATTCCTATGTGTACGCGGATCGTAAAGGATCTGGCGATACATTGAGTGTGCACAGATTCGCGCGAGTCTTAACTGTGCACGTGTTCAATAAGACCCCAAGTTTGCTTGACGTGACTCTAGCATATAAGCCGCTTCTGGCGATTAGGGGTCCAATTGACTCTCAGTAACGGGAGCATATATAGGTTGATTGGCTTAAAGTCAATAGGGCTAACATTCTAGAGGATTTGTTTTTATCAAGAGATACATCTTTGACTAAATTAAATGTAGACGGACAGTGTAGTCTATGGTGTTAATGTGCATTAGTGACTAGCCTGAATATTATCTCTTCGCAGATACATACTCGTATAAACCAAACCCCAAAAGCGCTAGGAGCGACTCGTTTGTTATTTACAATGTGTTCTATTTTAGGGCAAATATCAATTCTACGTTTTTATTAAACATAACAGTTGGAGATTTCGATGCTTGAATTCTTGTTCGGGATTTTTAAAATTTGAAGAAGCTATAGCACTAGTTAGTATGGTGAAGACTGGTCTGAGCGTACTTGATTTGAAAAGGAAAAAGTAACTATATATGTGTCTACGCTGGCATGAACACCAGCTATGTTGGAGAGGAAACCAGGGAGACTGGCGTGTTGTCTGCAGATTAATGCAATTAATTATTACCGGTGAAATTCTGTTAAAATAGTCGTGATTGAAATGTTCTGTTCAAAGCAAAACTGCGAAATGAATTAAGAAGAAACCATAAACAGGCGGGTTGTAGTTGTTTGGCTGGTTGGTTGGATATTTGGTTGTATGGATGTAAACACATTGAATGGAAAGGTATGGTATCTTCTGAAATCTCATCATCAGTATTCCTACCATCATCATCATATTGTTCATTTAGGGTGTTTTGCATAAGTTGTTTTATTTGTTACCTTTAATATGCGGCCACATAATCTAAAACAAGAGCTGTCGGAGGACAGCGCGCTCGACTATTCCACCGCTTATTTAAGTTACTGAGATAATGGACTCTAATGTAGTTGCATGCAACACATTAACCACAATTTCTTAAAGGGTGATACTTTGCATTATATGCAGGATAGAGTTATATAACTTGATTATCTTAATAGGTGTGATGGTTAGGAAGGCAATGGAATGCATCAAGTAGTTAATAAGATATGGACTCTTAATGTAGTTGCACGCAAACCTTTAACCATAATTTCTAAGTAAAAAAACGGCAACAATTTGCACCATATGCAGAATAGAGTTATCTTAATTGGTTTTGTTTATAGTTGTGAAATTGGGAAAGGTTGTATAAAGTTTCAATACATTGCTTCAAGTTGTTAATGAGATTTCACTCTAAATGTAGTTGCAAAACTTAATCCAGAATTTCTAAGTCCAAAAACGGCCATAAATTGTATAATATGCTGGATAGAGTTATCGTACTTGATTGTTTACATATGTTGGATGATTGGGAAGGGCTGTATAACGTTTCAATGAAATGCATGAATTAGTTACTAAGATATTGTCTCTTAATGTAGTTGCATGCAAAACTTTAACCAGAATTTATAAGTACAAAAAGGGCCATAACTTGAATAAAATGCAGGATAGAGTTATTTAACTAGAAAATCAACATAGGTGTGATAGTTGGATAGCGTTGCATAAAGTTTCAAAGCAATGCATGAAGTAAATACTAGGATATCGACTCTTAATGTAGTTACATGCACAACTTTAACCAAATTTCTAGTTAAAAAAAGGGCCATAAATTGCAAAATATACTCGATATAGTTATCATACTTGATTGTTTACATAGTTGTGATGGTTGGGAAGGGTTGTATAAAGTTTCAATGCAATGCATCAAGTAGTTACTAAGAGATGGTCTCTTAATGTAGTTGTATGCAACACTTTAACAATAATTTCTAAGTAAAAAAGGGCCATTACTTGCATAAAATGCAGGATAGAGTTATCATACTTGATAATCTACATAAGTGTGATAGTTGGGTAGAGTTGTATAAAGTTTCAATGCAATGCATTTAGTAAATACTGAGATATGGACTCTTAATTTAGTTGCACGCAAAATTTTAACAAGAATGTCTAAGTAAAAATGGGCCATAACTTGCATAAAATGCAGGATAGAGTTACGTATCTAACTTGTTAATCTACATAAGTGTGATAATTGGGTAGGGTTGTATAAAGTTTCAATGCAATGCATCTAGTAAATACTGAGATATGGACTCTTAATGTAGTTGCACGCAAAACTTTAACCAGAATGTCCAAGTAAAAAAAGGGCCATAACTTGCATAAAATGCAGGATAGAGTTATCTAACTTGTTAATCTACATAAGTGTGATAGTTGGGTAGGGTTGTATAAAGTTTCAATGCAATGCAGCTAGTAAATACTGAGATATGGACTCTTAATTTAGTTGCACGCAAAACTTTAACCAGAATTTCCAAGTAAAAAAAGGGCCATAACTTGCATAAAATGCAGGATAGAGTTATCTTACCTGATAATCTACATCGGTGTGATGCTTGGGTAAGGTTGTATAAGGTTTCAATGCAATGCATCAAGTAAATACTGAGCTATGGACTCTTACTTTAGTTGCACGCAAAACTTTAACCATAATTTATAAGTAAAAAAGGGCCATAACTTGCATAAAATGCAGGATAGAGTTATCTAACTTGATAATCTACATAGGTGTGATAGTTTAGTAGGGTTGTAGAAAGTTTCAATGCAATGCATCGGGTAAATACAGAGATATGGACCCTTAATTTAGTTGCACGCAAAACTTTAACCAGAATTTCTAAGTAAAAAAAGGGCCATAATTTGCATAAAATGCAGGATAGAGTTATCTAACTTGATAATCTACACAGGTGTGATAGTTGGGTAGGGTTGTATAAAGTTGCAATGCAATGCATCAGGAAAATACAGGGATATGGACTCTTAATTTAGTTGCACGCAAAACTTTAACCAGAATTTCTAAGTAAAAAAAGGGCCATAACTTGCATAAAATGCAGAATAGAGTTATCTAACCTGATAATCTACATAGGTGTGATAGTTTAGTAGGGTTGTAGAAAGTTTCAATGCAATACATGTATTATATAAGTACTTGCATGCAAAACCTTAACCAAAGTGTGACGTGGACGCCGACGCCGACGCCAGGGTGAGTAGTATAGCTCTCATATTCTTCAAATAGTCGAGCTAACAAGAAAGATCTTTAAAAAAGATAAACGGCGATCAATATGAGAAAACACTAAGAAATGGAACATGCGCATATTATTTGACTTGAATATCAGAAAGGTTTTGTTAATAATCAAAACAGTCAGTCATTTTTCATTAATAATAAAGTTTGCGCAATAATGTTGTATATCTAAGAATTCGACAGCTTCTTGAAATGGTAATGCATTATAATCGTGAACTAATTGGAACATTGTTCGATTAGAACATTGTTCTTTAAAATATATAGAATCGGTAATGGAATGTAGCTTGCGCGTTTTTTGTTTATCTTTCTTTTTAGAACAACGTGTCAGCCACAATTATGTAAACTCTCAGAAATTATAAAATACTCAATGAAATGATGGAATCAACTTGTTTATATCTTTATCCCAGTATCAACTACTAAATCAAAACAATAATATATGTGTTTACAAAAGGCTAATCGGCAATCTCCATCCAGCTTCAGTCACCAAGGCCGAGAATACCCCGTCACATGACTGGAGATTACGCGAGGCTCCCAAGAGGTGTATACATTTCAATTGACTATAAATAACTGAAAACTTATCATGTTTCAAAAATAATTAATATTTTGCTCTTAAATATTATATTTCATACGTTTTCACTGATTTTTTTACTGAAATTTATTTTTGAAGGAAAACAATTAAAGATTAGTATGCAGAACATTTCATTTTAAAACTTCACCTTATTAGTGCCTCTCGTAGGATCGCCAACTAAACTATGAAACAATCAAAACGTTTCATTTCCTTTATTTCTTCGACAATATTAATTAAATACAACATTTGATTGGTCTACAATCTAGATCATTTGTTTTCTAGGTCAAAACCCAGGTTAATCAGCTATCGCCGAAAAAGGAACCTACATCCAACATATCTTAAGCAATCGTATGGCTTTCTATTTGAATGGAAGTAAGATTTTGAAAAAAGTTAGAAACATATTAAGAAAAAAGTCGACTGCCGTCGATAAATTTGTATAATTAAAACGGTTTAACGTATTTTAATTCGAAGCGTAAATTGTCTTCAAAAGTTTGTTTGCAACATGATGTTTTACACCGCTTTGCACATTTTTTCAGTTATTTTATGGTGTTTCCTGGGTAAGCTATCATTACTACTGATACATTGATCCTTACACAGTCAGTCGAGTCAGTCGTGACCGCTGCGGTGGTGAAGTGGTAGAGCGTCCGCCTCGGTGCGGGGGTCATGGGTTCTATTCCCGGCCAGGTCTTACCACGGCATTTATATATAATTGAAATGCACTTGTATGTATTGGCCACCACATAGCAAACGTTAGATGATCGCAGTTGTTTGGAACCACATTTAGAATAGGGTAAAAATGAAAGGAAATCAAATAAATAGACCTCGCTGGCTGCTCATCTCAAAGAACCAGTGTAGGAGAAGTGCAACTCCGAAATGTTAACAAGAACTACTTAACGGTACTACATTCGGTTCATTTTCCGATATGGAGTGACACCATGCACGTACCACCTTTCAAATCGGCCTGTATATCATGTATCACTCGTACCTTCAAACAAGAGACTCGTTTGATTAACTCTCGTCCTGCCGTACGCGTATTTAACCAACATTTGCAACATACACTGTAAACCAATATCAGCTAACACGTTCGTGCGGTCTCATCTGAGTATACATGGTTCGTTACTCATGTATACATTTTCAGCTAAGAATATATAAGTTATTACGGTTAATGAAATTCAGTGATATAATGTTTTAGCTAAAGTAGATCAAAAGCGAAAGGATTTTAACATTACTCGGTTAACATTCTATCCGGTGGTATAGTAGATAAACAATCACTGTTTCCGGCATCAGTTGTCGTTCCCCATATGATTCTCAACGGCGGGAACATGTTTAGTTTTGTTTTATTACGGTTTAACGGCGTTTTCAACATTATTTCAGTTATATCAGGGAGACAATTCACTTATTCGTGATCCCTGGATAAACAAAGCAGTACTAGACTAGGAAATGTGCGGCGGGAACATGGACCACGTTTAAGTCGATCCTTAGTCAAAATTATGTAAAATCGATTTTTGATATAAACGGAGATTCAAACGACTCAAATTTATGATAAGCCGATACTATATGACTTTTTACGATTAAATAATTATTTTAATTTTTTAACTCCCGTTAATATCAGCCTTGTAGCAGTTTGGTTGCTGGCGGTTTGTATCGGTTAGTGCCATAATTAAATATCTCCAATTCGATTGCTTGCCAATCCAGAGGTTGGGTGTTCAAACGACAGATCGGGCAACATAATTTACGACAAAACTCAATGCGACATGCGTCATTCGTCTTCCACCATTGTGCTTACAATCCATGTGGAAAAAGCAGCGAGTTGTTTTGAAAGACTGTTGTATGATATTCTCGTGTGAGAAATTCAGCAAAATACACGGGTAGGTGAACTGGCCGCATCGATAAGACTTCGCACACTGCGTTAAAACCTTAATCAATCGATCGATTGGAGTATTTGCTATCCTTTGTTACAATAAAATAGTATTGTCCTCAGGAGAGATACCAACTCTTAAAACCAGAACCAGAACTGATTTTGTCGTTGTATTAGTGTATATCAGGCCATAGGAGTGCTTATTGGACTTCTGGTGCAATGAAATACCGACATGCACGGCCATTAACTTGCCTCCGTACTCTAATAAAATATGGTGTTTAATGAACCAATCGACTGGACCCAAATTCTAGTATAAATGCTCGAAAGATGAACCTTTGATCATAGAAAGATATGCTAATTTGTTTTATTCAAATAGCATACACACCTGTAAGTTTGGCGAAGTGCTTGTTTAATAAAATCTATCAATTGAGGACAGAAAAAATGATTGATTGGAGTTAAACGTCCGTTTCAGTTCTTAAGTTATATTTGGGCGGCCTGTTCCCTTGACCACAAACTTATTGTATATGGTGTTATATATATAAGAATGATTAGGGTCATGCAATAGAAATCGGGCACGTAATTGGTATGTACATTGTCCTCTTTCTACCAGGAAACATGCCAACGACATGAGCGACTCAGTGCTGTGTACTTATGTAGATTTATGTGTTTATTAGGTGGAACAGCGAAATATACTCACTGTGTGTGCCCGGCCGGGTAGCTCAATTGGTAGCGTATCTGACTCGTGATCTGGAGGTCACGGGTTTGATACCCGGTTGCGGCGCGTTCTTTCGGGCGATGTTTTCCATTGCCTCTCACCTCTGATCTATGTGAGAAAGTAGTCAGTGGCTTCGAAAGAATGTTGTGTAAGTACTGGTGTGGGAAAGCCAGGAAAACATGGGTAGGTGCACTGACCGCCGTGATATGACCAAAGCTGTTGAAAGCGGCGTTAAACTCCAAACAAACAAACAAACAAATACTCACTGTGTAAATATCTTTTTTTCTTAACAGTGATATAAAGGCCCATGGGGCCGGGTGTTTTCCCATTATTATATGTTGTAATACGTTGGTTTTGCTATACACATGTCACTATAATAAAATATTTACTTACTTACTTACTTACTTGTACTAGTAATCAACACATGCTTCTTCCTAAAGAAATATAGACTATTTCAACCCCAGTGGTGGAATATGAATTGCGCTAGTCACAATTACATTTGTTGATTATCGGAAACATTCAATACGGTTCGAGAACGCACGACCGCTGGAATGATAATGCTCTACTGCCAACTGAGATCTCGGCACTTAACGATCCTGAAGTAATGGTCGCAAGGTATAGTTACAGTGTAAAATTTGTCTGAACTTATCTGTACCAAATCGCAAACCAAGGTAAAACACATTGGAGTAAGTTTCGATTAATACATTGATACACTTTTCTTCCATGAATAATTAATATAATTTTAGAAGGAAACCTTAGTTGTAAACATACTGCGATAAGCTTTATACATCATATATCCATGCATCGTGTCAATAATCTATTACAAAGATTCCAAAATTTGAAATACGCGAGGTCCTTATTAATTACATTTTCATCTGTTCTGCAAGTTCACGAAGCCATTGCATTCTTGTTATCAATGTGTTTATTCATGTATTATATTGTGTTGGGGTGTCGTTTTAACAGTTTATCACATATATCAGGCGACAGAAGTAATTCATGATCCCTGGGCGACCCATCATTTCTAGACTAGGAAGTATTCCTTGCTTAAGACCACTCCATCATGTCAATGATTGAGTGCGTAATGAGCCATTGATACAAACCCAATGACCAGAAACTACTTTGCCTTGTGAAACTGCACCGATCGATTACCAAGATAAGTCGACATCATTAACATAAGCCTCACCGCAGTGCAAAGGTGTCAATTATTTTGTCATTAGATGTCCATGTTTTTTCATAATTTATCTTATTTAATGATCTAGAAAATGACATACAGTACAACATTTATGAAAATTTAATTATGTTTGTCTTTATTAATAAAACGTGTGTTATGATGTACACTGTTCAGGATCAGATCAATTATTTTAGACTTTATTCGCTCGCCCTTGTTTAACCCTTTCATATACAACGAATATGAAGCGCAACGACTTTGAATAAGTCTGGGTCAACATATGGAATAATTTTATAAATGAAAGTATGATTACTGACTAGAGTTGAACAATTTTGTGGCAATCGAAGAAATTACTCAATTGCGCGTTGCAGAAAATTAAACCGCATCTGCACATCGGAAGGAGTTTAAATGTATTCTAAAAGTTATTAATAATACGAACAAACTTGTGACCTGTGTTGTCATCTATATCCTGCGGTTTATTTTTCTGTCGTCAGTATTTTAGTATGATGATTTTTTGGTTTTGAACATATAATTATAGCTTATATTATTTGTAGTTCTACGACTGAGAGAAGATAAGATATTCCACGAGTTTAAAGAAGTGCAATTTTAAAGATAAGTGCATGAGATGATTGTATATTTTACACATTGTTTTTATGTGAACAGTGTAAAACAATATATATAGGATCTGACATGAGTTGTCATTTTATATAAAGTTTTATTAAACGAGTTCAAGAAATTT
Organism: Serripes groenlandicus; assembly: GCA_031761405.1. Classification (NCBI taxonomy): domain Eukaryota; kingdom Metazoa; phylum Mollusca; class Bivalvia; order Cardiida; family Cardiidae; genus Serripes; species Serripes groenlandicus. The sequence goes on from JASEVX010000001.1 coordinate 57,624,622, forward strand.
CATATTAAGCGAGTCTCTGGCGAGATGATCGAATCACTATTTATGTATTCATCCGCCTATGTTTACAAAATGACTGAGAACGTGTATCCGCTAAACACAAACGTCACGATAGATGGACATTATCGGTGATAAAAGTTCTACGGTGGGTGAAATCTACATAGTTCTATTTAGCGAGACTCTGACGAGCTTAATAACAAATTTCTCGGACGAGTTTAATAAAACTTTATATAGAATGACAACGAATGTCGGATTCTTTTTATCACATGACGAAACACAAAAAGAAAATCGGGTTTTTCCAAAGCTATTTTAATTTTGTGAATAAACCGTATAACAATGCCACCAATAATTATGCTGAGGTCATACGCGCTCAGAAAATAGTCCCAACATTTAATACTTAATAAACTGTTAACTAATAAAAACAAACAAAATATTTGATCATGAAAACACAGAAATATAAGATATGTATAAGTACACGTGTTGAATTAACATATTTTCATAGACACTCAAAGTGTCAACCCTGACGTCACACTACATCTACACAAGCGTGTTGACCTTCTAGATCTATACATGTTAGTCAGATTCACTGTCAAGGACGGCACGTTTTCGTTTCCTCTAAACTTCTGGGCTTGAAAATGACTGAATATCAGTAGTTGTAGCATTTGCAGGATTTACGTTTATATTAAATGTGTCACCAAATATATTTCCGGCAAACATGTTGTTTAGTGCTCCCTGGAATGTGTAGTTTGGCGACTTGTTGTGCTCTATGCCGCGTTCAGCTGGGTCGACTTGTACTGTGGAGGATGTTGCGTGTTTGTCAGGATATCAGAGATGTTTTTGTTCTGAACTTCACTGATATGGCTATAATTATTCACGCATTGAATGTTACGGTGACCAGGTATCTGCATAATCTGATTTGCTGGGACGTTATTTTCTGCAAGTTTTTGCACAAGATGTTTCCGTGCACTGTGATTAGTCAGCTGTTTTGTTTGGAATAAACCAACTGCAGTTGCCATCCTCTTCATAGTCGAGGTAAGTTTGTTTTGACCGATTGGTTGACGTTTGAACCACTGATCTCCGGCTTACATGGCATTCTGATTTGTGTGTGTGGATATGTAGAAAGGATCTGATGGGTTAGAATAATCAACTTGACGTTTGCTGGCATATGATTTGTAAATATTGACTGGACATTTTGTCTGGCTCAGTGAGGTTAGCCCCCATTTTGGGTTTTACAGGGCGAACATCTCGAGGATTACTACCTTGGCGAGTACCTGTCTTTCCGCGAATTCAAGGTACTCTTGACCACTTTCATCAGCAAACAATTGTACATCACCCCAACACATGTCACTATGCTCATCACTCCCCCGTAAGCCAAAACTGACAGTGTTGCAAAACCATACAGTGTTAATGATACTTTCAGGTGATGAGCTACCCAATTGATTAGTCTTCCATAATTGCTTGATTTCATTGTCGGTAATGGGCTCGGCCCGCTGAGGCTTATTTCCACGGCCCTCAGATTTCAGCTATTTCATTTTGGCTTGAAATTTACTTCTCTCACCTTCACAAATTCGATGCCATGTATGACAGAATTACCGTAGTTCTTGTTACGAAGATGCCGTTCAAAGCTGCCTAGAAACGCCCGCAATGAAACTGATTCATAGTTCGTCCCGTCGCATTTCCGAACACTGACGAAGAATTTGCATAGGATCGGACCTAGTTCTGGCGGGGGGATTTCATGGACTTCTCTCGATTCTTGCTGTTTAAGCATGAAATATTTCAAAAATTTGTTTTAGATGCCGTACTTTTGTTCTTTTGATTGGCAACTATATTGGTCATATCAATCTCTGAAACATCCCGAACGTGGTCATTTCCTGTCGTCTGCCCAAAATGCTTATTGGAAATTTGTACCAGAGAAAGTCTTTCCGCTTGCAAATCAACTTCAAAATCAATGCCATCAATCAGAACTGTGTATATTTCACCAACCGTAGAACTTGTATGAACGATAATGGTCCCTTTACCTCGTCCATCTATCGTAAACGTTTGTGTTTAGCGGATACACGTTCTGAGTCATTTTGTAAACATACGCGGATGAATACACAAATAGTGATTTGGTCATCTTATATTACACTAGTTGTATATAAAGAAATACTTAATGGGTATATTACATCGGATACAAGCATTGTCATGTGATAAAAGCCTTTAAATACGCACACTCTAATCAATATTTACACTGTTCACATATTATTTACATAATATTATTAGTAGATTGTTTCAATGTGTGTAGATTATGATAATACTGAGCAGATGTGCAGGCTGATCTTTGTCTACGCTGTTCAGGAATGCCAGCTTGTACCTTTTCCCGTGTCGTTTTCGATTTTGGGATTTTTACATGTTCATATAGTCCAAATTGTCTAGTTTTGTTTGATATATATGTTGACTTGGTATGACGAATATTGACGAAGTAATAGACGTCAAGGAAAGATATGTGTTACTTATTATTGAAATGATGTCGACGTCATTTTCATAATTTAGGTTCGACGCTCAAACACAAATTTACAGCAACGTTCTTTTTACTTTTATCAGAATGGCTTGAGAACTATTTAAGCCATTCAACGTATAACTTCACCTGTAAAGCAGTACTACATTGAATGGTGGTATATTTTAAAGCACAACATTTTCAACAAGATGTCAGAGTCGTGCTGAAATACGCACACATGTATATGTATGACATATTGTTGGAGTCTTATTTCCTGTGCTACACGAAAAATAGTTCTACACATCTAGATAATTATGTGAATGCCGCCGGGTGCATCGATTGCTTACAAACTTAGGGAAACATCCGGAAACTAAATTCAATCAAGATCTACTATATCGAAGGAAATGCATTGCATGTATTTAGATTTGGCTTTTCTGATAGTAATCGTTTAACGAGGTTTTATTTCAAATTTATCCGATTTACTAAAACCTAAGTGGTTTGTAATTATAGCGACCTCATAAAGATCTGAGATCAGTGTCCGAGTTCCTATCGGTTCACTACCAATTCTCAATTGACAATAGTCAAACCCACTCTTTAGTACTCTTGGTTGTTTGGATAGTACTACGGAAGCTACGGTTACAGTTGACAGAGCTAGAAACTCTGTCTGTGTTGTATAACTGAATGCATTTGTTAATGAATTTTTACAAATAACAACAACAAACTTGCATGACAGTCGAAGTGTTCCCTGTTATATAAGCATTTAAACAACGAGTTATTGATACGTCAATACAGAAGTAGCAGACAAGTATGTGTAACTCTTCAAAAGCTTATTACTACAAAGATTTCAAATCATTATTGGACATTAAAAAATACCTAACGATTGACATGCCTTATATATATCGACGAACTCTATCACATTTTATGTGCTCTATCCAAAACAGGACGCCATGACAACATTGAGAAAATGTTTATAATTTGTACTTATTGTTTAAATAGAAATACCTACATTATTGAAGACGATTTACACTTTGTATTGATAAATTTACAAATCATTTAAATAGAAAATATCAAATTGCATTAATTCGGATGAAATAAGTGCATATATATGACACTAATATAATTCATAAAGTATGATACTTGGTAAATAACTATTTCCATATCTACATTTATTGTCCGTATTAAGAATTGTTGTCAAAATTGTGTATATTGTGAGATGCTCTCAAACATTGATGTGTGTGTAATGTATATGTATTGTGGGCCGGAGGCCTTATATTACAATACAAGCATATTGCATTGTATTGTATAATAAATTGAATTTAACAAATGATGATAGTTTTATAATTTTCTCTTATTTATATTCAGATATGCAACATTCTTCTTGAATTTATTATAATCAAAACAACACTTGGTTCGTCATGGCAAAAATCATACCACTATAGCAATATAAGGCAAGCCTGGTGGCCACGTTTTTTGACCGATCAACATGGTTTGAAAGAATCTCATAGAAGGTCACCAAAGATCGTTCCTACAAAACTGTTTGAAAATCGGACATTTTCTTTATGTTTTCCCTATTTAAAGCCAATATAATCCTTACAGCCCCCTCTCCTTGTGGTCATGTTTTCGACCGCTCAACATAATCTTTTCTACAAAATAATTTGAAAATCGGCCAAATAGATTTTGAGGATAAGTATTCAATATTATGTAAAGCTAACAGTACCAACATGGCTTCAGGGCATCTGACAGTGAGTCACCCATGGAACATGTCTGCAAAATTACTTAAGTGTCACTAAAGTCATATAATCGAGGGAGAAGTTTGTTTCATTCGGTTGCCATAGAAACCATAATTGTGCACGAATGCAAATACCAGAAATGAAAATAGGAGAGGACATTTAGAGGATGATACCTGTGAAGTGTCATTCCAATGTCTGAGCGTTTACAGATGAGAAGTTGTTCCAAGCAAAACGTTAACGCATGCACAGACGCACGGACGCACGACGGTTAATTCGACATGACATAGGCTCGATTGGCCCCTCAGCCATTGGAGCTAATAATATAAGACATTAGCAACGCTAACGAAGCATTGCATGATGGCATGTCATATTATGTATCATTTTCTCCTCCCGATATCTGCAAGTCTGTCATCGAAACACAACTGGGTTCGTCAGCAACACAATGATTTATCATGCATTTAGCAAATGATTTATGCGATAATAAAACCCAATATTCCGAGGTTGTAAATCGCAGTGGGGATAAGGCAATGTTCAATGATATTTTTTGTCAAATGAAGTATCAATTTGGTCAATGATATATGTGATACTAAAACGAACATGCAGAGGTTGTAAATCAATTCCGATTTGAATGATATTGCATACTTAAGTAGGCTCTCTTAGTGCATTTACAACTACAATGACAAAAGCTATCCTGACCAGAACTGAACACTTGTGTAAGCTTATCAGGATTCCATTTAGTACAAATAACTTAAGGAGTTGTTAACCTTGGCATAACGCTTCAAAATAGCACGTATGTTTTACCAAGCAAGACTATATAACTTTGCTATGTATATTGTATTTTTAATAATATTACGAAGTCATGATTCCTGCATTGTGTTGAAAAAAAACGTAGTATATTGATTCGAATGCAGAATAAATAGCACACGTTAAAGGCCGATCTTTCATCATGTCGGCATAATCTAAACATTGTACATTACAACCTGTGGGAATTTTACTATGTTCATGCCTTTTATCATAAATATTATTATAACATATTATAATCACTCAGACAGTTCAATGATTGTTTGAATGTGTGTATCAGGAGAGCGAGCGTTCACTCACTTTCTTCATTTGTCATTAGTTTTTAACCCTTTCGCTGCCAATGGCAATTAAAGGCTTTTGCAAACAATGCAGATGCACGTGAAGTTTGTCCGAAGTATCATGAATGCCTATCTTACCTGCATCCCTGTGAATATTGCTTGTGTCAAAAGACGAACTAGTCATAATTTATTTCAGAGCGACACGGATTCAAATGGAAAAAAAACACGGATCCAAGAAAATATTTATCTGTCAATGGTTTCAAATCAATCTAAGAGACGTATTTTCCTTTACTTCTCTCGTGGTATAGCAACGCCTTACCGCAGAGAAAGGTGAAAATTATAACCTCATGGAATACGGTAAAAACCGTATGTGTATATGTACATGTGTATGTATATTTATATGTGTATGTGTATATGTATATATGTATATGTTCATATATTTATATATTTGTGTATAATATACATGTAGTACAAATGTTTTTATTAATATTATCTGAAAATAATTTGTAAGCATGTATGGACGAGAAACTTCTTGTTTAAGTCGAAAATAAAAACTTTGTTCTGTTCTGTTCTGTACGTTAGAATATTAAAAAAAAGTTGATGCATGCTCCAGGAGAACCAACCATTTGTGGCATGTAAAAAGTACACGTAGGATAAATAAGTTAACCCTTTAACCTGCGTTATTCCTGCAACTGGTAGTGTAGTCATAGGTATTAAACAAGTCCCTATACAGTTGTAGCACAATATCTAGGCTGGTCTAAATCTACATTGTTCGCGAATGAGGTATAAATCGTTTTTAACGGCACATGTAAATGTTGTTCAATGCGCGATAAGGATTACTATAAGATGTCACTTGTGTGTCCTTATGCGAGGCTCATTTCCTATTCTAATACAAATTAGTCAATAACCACCAAGAGATAATGACTAGCGGTTCCGCAACCCCGATATAACAGAAACATTATCAAGACTTAATTAATTCACAAATAAATAAAATCTCTCTGGTGGTAAACCATACAGATCTTCAGACAGCGACAATGGATTTTGATCAAGGGATCGTAAACGGCACGCCCATTCATTCGTTCCTACTATTGACAGATGACTTCTAGGATCAACAATGGGCTTTTCGTCTATGTTTGAAGGTAGCCAATTGGCTAGGGAGATGGTTATGTGGAATACTGATGCGAGAAATCGGGGAAACACAGAGTTCAGTGAAAACTGCGGTAAAACTGAAATACTGTTAAAGAAACGACACAAAACTCCTTTTCTTTTATGCTTAACGATAAATAATAAAAATTTCTCAGTGAATTATAATCCTGTTATCTGACCGGTGAGATTATGACTTTTGCAGTGAGATTATGACTTTTCAATTGACGGAACTACTTTTGCATGCATGTTGTTGACAGAATTGATGAAAAACTGAGTCTTAAAACGAGTAAAAAGTCCACTTAACGATACAATAAAGATAATATGTGAATCTAAATATGTGATAACACATTGAATAGGCCCAGTAGGCCTTCATTTAATGACGTGAATCAACACAAGTCACTGTTTATATTAAACTAATAGTTGCAGTGATTTTGAAATCTTATTGTGTCGCTGGGTATTATAATGATTATCTGACTCCTAGGAAACCCATTAGTAACAAAATGTCATATCTAAAAGAATGTACAAGTTATGAATATACATATCACTTATTGAGAACAAGGGAAACAACATATGATTGAAAGTACGTAATTTGGCGAGCTTTACTTCCCTTTACCAGTGATGTCATTGAATCACTACACAAATCGACATATTTGTCTACACATATACAAGAACCTGCACTTTACTGTATATCTATTGTTTTTAGATAATATATGCAATATCTTTCTCTAGCTCGAGTGAATTTGATTTTAATAACTATTTAGGATAAGTGTGCTTGTATGGCTATAATCAGGAGTGTTCAAATAAGGTTTACAAGGGAGGAACACGGGAATTAAGCTAGATTTTCATATGTTTACACATTGTTCTTTTTGCATTATGTTTGCAGGCTAAGCATAAACACATGTTTGGAATGAATTACCATTGGAAATTCGCAATATCAGCAACAATAAAACTTTCAAAAATAGAGTGAAATATCACTTACTACAAGAAAAATAAGACCCTATCCCAATAACAACTTAATGCAATAACATGTTGAATATCAATGTTTATATTTGCATAAAAGCAAACATAACAGTTCATTTGTGTCTGCCTACTGTTTTATCATTTCATGTTCTCATCTATCATTCACCATCTTAAGTACATTGTATCATAGTATCATACTAACATTCACCTTATTCAAATTGAAATGTAGTTTCTATTTGAAGGCCACATGGCAGATAAGTCATATGCAATTCATTTGTTATATTACTTAATGTGCAACCTTCGTTAAATAAAGATTTTATTATTATTATTATTATTATTATATAAGAATGTTACTAGTAACATGCATCGAATAAATCAGATGCCATTCGAGTTTTAGAGTAGGCATATCATTAGCATATAGGAATATGGTACGTCGCCTGTTTTCGTCCTTAATATATAATATATCTAGCCATCTTGTACAAGAACACAAATTGTCGATCGAGTTGATCCGTTTTGATTGAAAACATTTCATCGCCGATAAGCGATATAAAACATAATTTCCTTTGCAAATGTCTTCCATCCAATAAATCTCGGCGATATAATGACAAATGAAATAATTATAATCTTTTATATTTAAAAGAAATGGTCAAAATACACAGTTGAATTTGTTTAGCGAAACCTTCCAAACAATTTATCGAGGGGCGGAAGAATTTCATCCGCATTAATAACCGAATAAAGAGTTCCGTAGATATGGGTCGTCCGGAATACGATTTATGCTATAGTTTGTCACTGAAATTATTTCTTTTAAAATGATTACATGAATTTCATCAATATTACCCGTTAAATATTAAACCAAAGTGACCACTTTAAAAAATCATCTAATATATCGACCGCATTACGCCAACATCTTCTAATTCCACTGGGGCTATATACGGGGAATGAATTACGAGTGGGTCACCATACGGGAGAATTAATTACTACATTTGTAAGTCGGCATAAGTTATGTGACTTTTTACACCACAGCACTTTCAGAAAACTCATTTAAAGCATTACAGAAATAGAATAATTGTTTGTTTCAGTGTATTATCGAAATTGCTTTCATCTCGCGAAAAGCAAAGGGTTTTATTTTGACTCAATGCTACGCTACTCTTGAAAATATCACCGTTGCTTTTCACTCGATGAAAGAAATTTCGATAATACACTGAAACAAACAATTATCCTCTATTCAATCAACCATACATACCGAGTATAGGGACATTACATGTATTATGCTGAACCAACTGTTACTATCTAATAACATTCACTAATCCGACATAATTACTTCTATAATATTACCCAGCGTTCAAACTAGTCATGCCTTTGATTAATTCTCACAATTCTGAATATTCCTGTAATAATCGCCTGAAATCATGAAAAGTTGTCCTTTCTTAACATGCTAATTAGAATGATTAGGAAAACCATTACTGTCCCAAGCTATTAAGAAATAATATGTGAAATGACATGGGTTCATCCAATATATCATCTAGCTCATTTTAATTGTCATCTAATAATTGGTAAGTTTGTAGATTTTGATTTTCATCTTCTCTCACAATATCTAACTCAAAACCAAATCAAACCCTATGTTGTGATTACTCAGAAGAATCGGCTCAATGACACGATTAGGCTTAAACACATGGTATTATTTTAAAGCATAAGTTAATCATAATATTCAGAATTCTGGAACCTTTTTAATTGTATATTTGTTGTAGGCTACAATTTAAGAGCACTGACCTGCATCTCTGGTCAGTACTGTTAGCATAGTTAATTTAACGTTTATTAGAAACTGCTTCAAACTGTTCGACTCGGACAAAGAACTTATCTGTCTTAGCATTGTGTACTAAAGGACCTGTTTGATTAAACAGTGACTGAACTTTCTGTATGTAAACTTGGGTGCACATGTTGAAACAACTATTGAGATTACACGGTAAACAAGTTGGATAGATAACGTCATGCAAAAGGACGTTTATTTTCGAATATATATTATCAACCAGATATAAATGTAAGGCAGAGAACCAGCAGGGCTACACTTTTAACTTTTCGTCAGACGTTTTATCTTTGGCATTACTATGTGTACGCGGATAGTAAAGGATCTGGCGAGACTTTGAGTGTGCACAGATTCGCGCGACTCTTAACTGTACACGTGTTCAATAAGACCCTAAGTTTGCTTGACGTGACTCTAATATATGAGCCGCTTCTGGCGATTAGGGGTCTAATTGACTCTCAGTAACGGGAGCATATATAGGTTGATTGGCTTAAAGTCAATAGGGCTAACATTCTAGGGGATATCTGTTTTATCAAGAGATACATCTAAGACTAAATTAAATGTAGACGGACAGTGAGGTCTATGGTGTGAATGTGCATTAGTGATTAGCCTGCATGAATCTTATCTCTTCGCAGATACATATAAACCCCCAAAGCGCTAGGAGCGACTCATATGTTATTTACAATGTGTTCTATTTTGGGGGCATATATAAATTCTACGCTGATTCTTAAACATAACAGTTGGAGATTTTTAAACTTTGAAGAAGTTAGAGCACTAGTTAGTATGGTCAAGACTGCTCTGAACGTACTTGCTTTGAAAAGGAAAAGGTAACTATATATGTGTGTCTACGCTGGCTTGAACACCAGAAAATGTTGGAGATGGAACCAGTGAGACTGGCGTGTTGTCTTTGTCTGCAGATTAATGCAATTAATTATTACCGGTGACATTCTGTTTAAATATACGTGACTGAAATGTTCTGTGAAAAGCAAAACTGCGAAATGGATTAAGAAACAAATGGTTAACAGGCTGGTTGGATAGTTGGTTGGTTGGTTGAATAAACATTGAATGGAAAGGTATGGTATCTTCTGACATCTCATCATCAGTTTCCCCACCATCATCATCATATTGTTCTATTATTATTTAGGGTGTGTTTTTATAAGTTGTTTTATTTGTTACTTTTAATATGCGGCCACCGATTAATGCCTGTATAATTGAAGGTCAATCCAGGATACGTAAAGTCATTCTAAATCTCTATACTTTCATTATCATATGTCCAAGATTCATTTTCCCTTAACGCACCCCGTTTTCTAAAAACAACAATTTTTGATTTGTCCGTATTAACCTCTAATCACCATTTACTACATTACTGGTAAATGTTATTGAGACTGTTTTGTAAATCATTGATGTTTTGACTCAACCTTTGTCGTCTGCAAAGAAGACCAGTAAAATAGTAATATATTTTATGGTTAAGCCACAAGAATTATTTCCCATGAGATACAATTCAAGATCTTCAATAAAGAGAGCAAAAAGCAGAGGTGAAATTGTCTCCCCCTGTTTGAGACCTACGTAGGAATAGCAGCTATCTGATGTAGCATTATGAATCCTAACACAGGACTATCCTTTGAATACATGTCACGGATAACGCGAAGCATTTTACCCTTTACTCAAATATGATAACGTTTACACCACAATCCATTTCTATAAACACTATCAAAGGTCTTTTTTAAATCAATAAAAGCAGCATACAGACGTTTTCCTTCAAATAATACGTTTTGTATAATATAATGTAGGATGAAACACGCATCAGTAGTTGATCGCTTCGGTCTGAAACCAAATTGTGCATCAGATAAAATGTCGTTAGTTTCACAAAATAAACTTATACGCCTATCAAGAACACCTGTAAATATCTTAGATAAACAACCCACTAAGATAATCCCTCTATAATTGTTCACATCATTTAGATTTTTTTTTTAAACAACGGTATAATAATGTCCACTGTTATGGGAAAAACCCAGAACTAAAAATAGTATTGAATACATCTGTAAGGTGCATATTGATATGATGTCACAACCTTCTTTAAAGAATTTATACAACATACAGTCGTTTCCAGGTGCCTTATTTCTAGATAAGTTTTAAATTACATATTCAACCTCTTGGACTGTAATAGGCTGGTCTAATTCCTCAAAATTACAATAGCAAGAATTAAGGTCGTTTTCAGCACAAAATGATTCAGCCTCATTGTATTGCACCTGTTTAATATCATCGGAAAGATTTGAAAAATAGTCGTAAAAGTCCTCAACTGGTATACATTCAGATATCTTTTGGGCGTTAACCGTTTTCTACTATAAACCGCCTTTGTCGTACGTATTAATTTATTATACTTACTTTTCAGCTCATACATGTTTTGTCTATTAATGTCTGTTTTACAGGAGTTGCACAGCTTCAGAGTGATTAAGTACAAACGCTTTGCATCTCTACAGTTGCTGTCAAACCACACTGATTTTTTACTCGTTTCACCAAATTGGGGTTTATTACTATGTATAAATTCTTTTGAAAACATTGGATCAGTAACACTTCTGAATACTCCAACAAAATCATACACAAGACTGTTCACACAGGCTCTACTAGTTGTGTCAACATTTGAAACAATACTATTAAAACTTGGTAATTTACTAATTAACTGTCTTCGGAATTCGTCTGTATGGTCGCTATTCCATTTGTACACGCAACCTCGTGTTTCGGTCTGAGTGTCACGATGAACGTTACACCCGAGCGAAAACGATAAGCGGGTGTGGTCAGACCATTCATTAAAAGTTTCAACAGTACAATTCCGAACACAGTCAAAATAGTAAATAATCGATGACGCTGTTTGCATTATGACAAACATATGTAAATGGTCCTCCCTTTTCATTTCCAAGTCGACCATTTGCAACACGCAAAGACGTAGACTTGCAAAGATCGACCAGTTTCACACCTTGGGAATTGCATACCTTGTCAACAGAATGCCTCATAATGGGCGTATCGGGTACATAATCATCGTCATCGATGAAAGAGACATAACTATCACAAACTATATAATCTGCACTTGCACCAATCCGTGCATTAAAGTACTAAAAACTTAAATTTCTCCCAAATTACTGAAATATGAAATATCATCTTGCAAAATGGAAAACAAATCTATATTATGTACGTTGTTCACACCAAATATATGCTCCACACACGTAAATATCCTTCTGTAAATTGAAATCACTTTTGTCTAGTTTTAGCCATACAACTGTATCATAACGATATACCTTTTCCCATACTAGTTTTGTAATATATTACTATGCCTGCATTATTTCTCCGGGCATTTCTATGTTGAAATTTACAATATATATTAAAATGGCTATATTCGCTAAGTTGTACATCAGAATTGCTGCTACACCATGATTCATATATAAACACAATGTCATAAGAACTAAGTAATTCTACAAAACCTGGGTCCTCTCTCTTGTCTTTTGTAAGACCATTACAGTTCCATGAAATCAAGCTGTTCTTCCGACCCTTCTTACGCTGTTCCTGTATTGTTGTTCACAATTAAACTGTCAATGAATAGTTTTTTGTAGCTTAACCACACCTTGCGTCCTGAACCAATGGCGGCCTTCATTTGCGGTACTAACGATTAATGTTTAGCTACAATTTCACGTGGGAATTGTTCAAACATTGAAATATTTGTATTTTTAGCTCCACTGGCTTCAGCCAGTCGAGCTTATGTCAAGGCGAATTGTCCGTCGTGCGTGCGTGCGTTATTTTTTTTCTTTAAACGACTTCTCCCTAACCACTTGGCCAATTTGGTTGAAACTTCATAGGAATCTCAATGTCCTCTCTTAAATTTGATCCATCCATAATTAAAAAATCTTCTTCTACGAAAGTGTCAGGCCGATTTTCAAATAATTTTGTAAAAATGTTCCTTGTGTGACCCTTTATTAGATGTGCATAAAATCTCTTGCGAAATTTTTGGTCGAGTCGTTTAAAATCAGGAAGTTAAGTTATATGGAAAATACTATAAGCTAAGCCATACATGTTTTTAATTCCTGTATTATTAGATTAAACATCATTCTTATATGTATTGTATAAATTGTGCATAATTGGCATGAACTCTCTATATGAAAACAATTTAGTTTACTATTCGGTTAATATTAAATTCTGTGTAACATATTTTATGTATTAACCCTTTCCTTTGTGCAACACAATTGTAACAAACACCTTTGAAAACATATGGACCTTATGATAGAAATATTATTACTTCAACCTCTCTAATGTGATGTCACTCATGTGGACTTATTTTGTAAATGTAAATTTGTATAATGGGCCAGAGGCCTAAATTACTGAATAAACATATTGTATTGTATTGTATTGTATTGTATTCCTTCAAGAAATGTTGATTGGTTGAAAAACATGGCCTTCAGGGGGCGGGGCTATTTTGCCTTATATAGCTATAGTGAAAACCTAAAAAATCTTCTTCTCCGAAAGTGTTAATTTTGTAGAAATGTTCATTTGGTGACCCTCTATCAGATTCCTTCAAGCCATGTTGGTTGGTAAAAAGATATGGCCGCCAGAGGGCGGGGATATTTTGCCTTATATGGCTAAAGAGAAAACTTAACAAATCTTCTCCTCCGAAAGTGTCAGGCTGATTTTCAAATAATTTTGCAGAAACATTCCTTGGGTGACACTCTACAAGATTCCTTTAAGCCATGGTGGTTGTTAAAAAACATGTCCACCAGGGGACAGGGCTGTTTGGATATTTGATTTTGCCTTATGGCCGTGGAGCGATACTGGCCCTCTTGGGCCTCTCGTTTCTTGTTTAATTGCCTTCCCTGCTTTCTAACGGTCTAATGGTATTTAAACAACGAACACTTGGCCACTATATTTCTGTGTCTAACCTGCTCACTCGTATACCCCATTATGTGGACCCGCTTCATACAATCAACTAAGTCTAGGGGCTAATTTGATTTGTTCTACCACGCAGCTACGAAATAACTTTTCCGTTTCATCGGGCCTTTCATACTCGCTTTCCTGAATGTTACCAACCAGTATATTGTTTCTGATAGATTGTGATTGCATGTATACAACACATCCTCTTTCATCCTGTTGTTCTGTATTTCAAGGGTTGATAACTGCTCACTCATGTCATTAACAGTGTACTTAATTCCGTCCGCCCTTTCCTCTACACAGGTTACCCTTTTTGTTTTGTTCATGTTTTCATGGATAAATGTCCAAATCTGTCGGATCTCACTATCGAATCTAATTACTTTCTCCTCTAAGACGTCAAGTTTTTTCTGTTTCTTATCGACGGCACTTAATTTTTTATCTTTTTTCTTTAAATAAGACAGGACAGTTTCATCATCGGGATCAAAAATTGAAGGACCACTTGTTTGTTTTACACTTACACTTTTACTGGGGGTGTACTGAACATTTGTTCCATATCTGAGTCTGTTTCCCTTTCATACAACACTAAACGAACTGTACGTAATGCGTCACTAACTGATTTACTCACATTGCCTCCGTTTTCCGGTGACCCGACATGACACGGGGTTTTCAAATTCTGGTCAAAATTCCCATCACCACGTATTTTTCTTTTATTTCTCCCACTTCGTCCTCTTCCTCGACTCATCGCACACTTATGCTACTATGCACATCGTAAATAACCTCCAAGATGACTAAATCACCAAGGGAGAGACATTTATATTCAATATATTATAACCCAAATGTCAAGAGCGATCAAAATCCACGTCCATTCGATTATAGATCACGTGATACATATGTATAGCCATGTATCTGATTAAAGAACAGTATTTGAATAGGCAAAACTCGTTTTAAGAAACTTCTTCTTACTCTACATTTTCGCACCAAAAGTCTTCTGCTACACAAACGCTAAAATGCCGTCTGTCTCAGGTAAAACGATTGACAAATAACAACAGGTAATGCTGTTCAACATTATTGTCATTTCATGCAATAACCAAGGAAGGCAGACATCCGTCTGGCCGGTTCGTCTGTCGTTCAGTCTTTAAGTAATTCATGATCCTGGGCGACCCATCATTACTAGACTAGGAAATATTCCTTGCTTAAGGCCACCCCACCACGGCGATGATTGAGTGCGTAATGACCCATTGATACAAACCCACTGACCAGAAACAACTTTGCCTTGTGAAACTGCAACGATCATATATCAAGATTAGTCGACATCATTAACATAAGTCTCACATTAGTGCAATTATTTTGTCATTAGATGTCTATTTTTTTTTTCACAATTGATCTTATTTAATGATTTAGAAAAATGACATACAATATACATTTTATGAAAATTGAATTATGTTTGTCTTTATTTATAAAACGTTTGTAATGATGGACACTGTTCAGGATCAGATCAATTATTTTAGACTTTATTCGCTCGCCCTTGTTTAACCCTTTCATATACAACGAATATGAAGCGCAACGACTTTGAATAAGTCTGGGTCAAAATATGGAATTATTTTATAAATGAAAGTATGATTACTGAATAGAGTTGAACATTTTTGTGGCAATAGAAGAAATTACTCAATTGCGCGTTGCAGCACAATGCGTTAAACCGCATCTGCACATCGGAAAGGGTTTAAATGTATTCTAAAAGTTATTAATAATACGAACAAACTTGTGACCTGGGTTGTCACTTATATCCTGCGGTTTATTTTTCTGTCGTCAGTATTTTTGTATTGTTTGGTTTTGAACATATAATAATAGCTGATATTATTTGTACGGTAATATTTTAGGAGTTCTACGAGTGCTAGAAGATAAGATATTCCACGATTTTAAAGTGGTGCAATATTATAGATAAATGCATCTTACTTGGGGAAAATGATTTCATTTTACGTTGTAATAACACTGTTGTCAGGGGCGTAGCTTTGCAATAAGCAATGTGTAGGCCGTCTCGTGAGAAAATCAACATTGTGGACTCTGCGTAAAGTATCGACCCGGATCAGCCTAAGCATGCCACACAGGCCTACCCGGATAGACACTTTTCGCCTCCTGTGGATTTTCTGTTTCAGGAATCACTTCTCTATACATCTATACCCCTAAGACGGAATGTGTCGGCCGGATCAGTCTGCGCGGACAGCGCAGACTGATCCGGTCGATACATTACGCAGATGTCTATCGCCGCAGCTGCATTTTGGGGCATTTTGAGAAAAAGATGTGTAGGCACGTGCCTACAGTGCCTAAAGGGAGCTACGCCCCTGGTTGTCTTGGTGATGATGATAGATGCATTGACCAAGGTCACTCAGACTACACCCATAACGAAATAACTCGCTTCATTGTAAAACAAAGACTGGTTGCGTCAGTCTAATAGGGCTTCATATTACATCTCAATGTTGCCATCACAGAACAGAACAAAACAGAGCAGATTTGTATTACACGTACACTTTACAGATTTGTATTCCAATAAACATATTTTATAAGCATATCAACATCACAAAATAGTATACTATATAGTGGTGAGCGATATGTTTAATAAATATAACTCGCATAAAGGATGAACTTTTGTAAATCATCAAACTTAAGTACAATATAATAATAATCAAATTGACAATAATGAATTACTATCATTAGCGAATACAATATATATATAGAACATAAATGGTGTATATAATTATCACCGGTTGGGAAACATTATAATAATATTATATATATGACTATATTATTCGAGCCCCTGCGTGTGATAATGTACACATCGATTTTTATGTGGACAGTGTAGGAACCTGATTAGACTGTAAATATGCAGACTCTGATCAATATCTACACTGTTCAAAGTGGATTGTTTCAGTGTGTGTACATTGTAATAATACTGAGCAGATGCCCAGGCTGATCTTGGTCTACGCTGTTCAGGAATGCCACATTGTACCTTTTCCCATGGACGGGCTCTAGGTATATGAGCCGTTCTACGAGAAAACCAACAGTATGGACTCTGCGTAATGTATCGGCCCAGATCAGCCTGAGCAGTTCGCGCAGGCTAATCCGGGCCGACACATTCCGTCTCGTGCGATAGAGGTATAGAATAATGATTGCTGAAACAGAAAATCACAGGAGGCGAAAAGTGTCCTTCATGGTTAGCCTGCACGGCATGCTTAGGCTGATTCGGGTCGATACTTTACGCAGAGTCCAAAATGTTTTTGTTATTTTTCTGGAGCGGTTTATATATGCCTAAAGAGAATTATTAGAGACAGTTTATGCACCCAGTTGTCTTGAATTCTTACTACTGGCATCGTATAAAGGTATTAACATGATTTCTTACAAATATGGAGATTTGCTTCTGAAACCTATTGAGTCATGAGTGTCGAACGATGTAGATCAAGGTTAGACTGTTCGAATTCGCTGGTTGTTTCTGATCATCTGCATTCTGTGCAAAAGAATCCCCGCAAATGAAACACATTTCAGATGATTTATGATGACATTCAGCCACCGAAATAAATAGCGACGTCGAAACTGAGTAATCTATCTTTGTGTGTGACGAACGTAGATCAACGCGTGTGTCCGTGCAAGCTAATCTACATCTTCGCTGTTCGCCACAAATTCATCACAGACTACGTGTTATCTTATATACATTTACCATCAATAGATTGCCTTGCACTCATCTGATTTTATGATTTCTATGGAAAGATTTCCATAAAATAGCTGTCATATTTTATGGCCATGAAGAAATTGCCTGAACAGGGATCATAAAAGCTTTTTATGGAGATTAAAGAGTGGCCTTCGGGCCATTTTTCGCATTATAAACAGTATTTATAAGATGAAGTAGCCTTTGGCGTTTCTTTCGTTATCTCCGTGTTAGAATTGAGTAAGTGTTTTCGTTATTTTGAAAGGTTGTACGTAGAAAGTAAATGACTTGACATATCATTAACACCAAGATGAACGGGTTGATTACTGTGAATCAAGCACGTTTAAACATAAACGTTTCAGATGCCAAAACCTGATACGGATTTTGATATAAAGAAAACACAGCCGTAGCTTCTCAAATGTTAAACATCTATGCGTTGTGTCACATGCAGCTGTTTTGGCTCGGAGACATATATAGATTCCCTTAATGTCGCCAATTTGTCCGTCATACTTTTACTGACTAACATATTGGCGGTCGACACTTCATTTCTCCTGAATAGAAATATTAGGAAACGTCCTCTAAATAAGACATCTATGCAAATCCCGGTATATTATATAAAATCACACAAGCTCTGCTTATTGGGGCCAGCTAAAGGAAACATCACTTGGGTTATTGACATAGTTTCAATGTGATGTATCATTTATAGTAAAACTTGATGAATACTTGGACATTATTCAGGTGACAATTACCCTTATCCAGAGGCATTCTTCAAAGGCTGTGTTTATGATTTAATTTATAATAGGGATGCAACGTCCAATTTCACGGGGACGCAGTCTGATCTATCTTGAGTCAAAGTTTCACATACATTTACGTACATAAAGAAAACGGAGGACGGCACTCTTTTTTATAACCGAAATTCGAAAATCGTATTTGTACAGTTTTCTTAGTCGCTAAATGTACTGTCGACTATCATTCAGATCACCAGAGTTAAATGATCGACTGCTTCGATAAAAAGGAAGAGGCCTTTAAATATTTGAAGCGACCTTGACAAATCGTTGGTTGGTCACCTTCCGGTTATTTTGATAGCGAAAACAATGTCGAATTTTCATTGGCTGAAATATCTTATTAACATAATCTGACATATAAGAAGAATTGTAGAATTATCATTATTATTTTATTGACCAATTGAAACTTACTTTTATTTTACAGCCTCTAGCTGTAAGGGGTTACAATAGTCCCCCTTCCTTTTGTATAGGTTATTACATACCGACTTCCATTCCCTGCTTATAGGCTACTACATACCGACTTCCATTCCCTGCGTATAGGCTACTACATACCGACTTCCATTCCCTACGTATAGGCTACTACATACCGACTTCCATTCCCTGCGTATAGGCTACTACATACCGACTTCCATTCCCTGCGTATAGGCTACTACATACCGACTTCCATTCCCTGCTTATAGGCTTCTACATACCGACATCCATTCCCTGCGTATAGGCTACTACATACCGACTTCCATTCCCTGCGTATAGGCTACTACATACCGACTTCCATTCCCTACGTATAGGCTACTACATACTGACTTCCATTCCCTGCGTATAGGCTACTACATACCGACTTCCATTCCCTGCGTATAGGCTACTTTATACTGACTTCCATTCCCTACGTATAGGCTACTACATACCGACTTCCATTCCCTGCGTATAGGCTACTTCATACTGACTTCCATTCCTTGTGTATAGGCTACTACATACTGACTTCCATTCCCTACGTATAGGCTACTACATACCGACATCCATTCCCTGCGTATAGGCTACTTCATACTGACTTCCATTCCCTACGTATAGGCTACTACATACCGACTTCCATTCCCTGCGTATAGGCTACTTCATACTAACTTCCATTCCCTGCGTATAGGCTACTACATACCGACATCCATTCCCTGCGTATAGGCTACTACATACCGACTTCCATTCCTTGCGTATAGGCTACTACATACCGACTTCCATTCCTTGCGTATAGGCTACTACATACCGACTTCCATTCCCTGCGTATAGGCTACTACATACCGACTTCCATTCCCTGCGTATAGGCTACTACATACCGACTTCCATTCCCTGCGTATAGGCTACTACATACCGACTTCCATTCCCAGCGTATAGGCTACTACATACCGACCTCGATTCCCTGCAGGCGGATGAAGGTATGCGTTGTTTCTAAATTGTAGCGGGTATATATATCTTTTGATATGGCTCATTAAAGCTTCACTAACAGAAAGTCATATTGACCACATAATTGTATCTGCCTCTTAGCATCCATGACAATGGATACAAATAGACTCGACCACGTTAGTATAATATTGGACCAGTTATAAAAGGTTACTAGTTATGGAAATAAGCAGTTTGTCGGGATTTGCACATGCAATAGTTGTCTGATAGGTTAAACTGGAATAATTCTGTTTGGTAATTGTATCTCTAAAGCGGCGGAATACAATTTTCGTTGGATGGTATATTAATGTGTTTCATGAATAATATTATTAGTTTGTGCTTGTACGTGGTTTTAACAGAAGCCCTTTAATAGGTTCTATTTTGTTTACAGCTGTAAACGAATGTTGCAAGCGTATTTGATTTAGCGGGTGGAAAGATATGTATTTGGGATCCAAACGGATAGCGCTTTACACATTTTTTTTTTAAACATATATAGTTACTAATTATGCTACGAGAATAAAATGTTATTTTCCGTGTAAGTATTAGGCAAAATAGTACCACAGTAGCAAACGAATACACGGATATTGAAGAAAATAATTTAATTCGGAAGAGTTTATGAGTTCGTGTTTAAGTTATAGAAGTACTGGATAGATAGGCTCTTCAAAATAGAATACCAGTTACTTACATTGAGGTGAAACACCTACTTTCATGAAGATCATGATTACTGTGTTTGTTTTTTAAACCAACGTCAGACTTAAAACACTGTGCGCTGCTATATAAAGCCATTAAGGAGTTGAATGAATCTCGATATTCAACCACAATTACGGACAGTGTAGACCAGGATCCTGTTCTTAGATGTTACCTGTCATATATAAATAGTTAGAAAATATAAGTACGTAAACATATAAGAACAAAGCGTAAAAAAAGGTTGTAATAACAGTTAGTTTAATTCAATAGCTTAAGGGTTAAACTGAAAAAGTGTTTAGAATTCAGCTTTTCATCTGATTAACTTACAGTGTAAACACTGCAAGAATAGTTATCGGTAACATAACTTAACTTGAACGTACCAGGCGCCTCTTTTATTGTGACGGTCGAAATGAATGTCCACCATGAGAGCAACATTAAGAAGATATTGCTAAGTTATCGGAAATACTGACGGCGCAATCCGACATATAGGAGATTGCCAGTCTGACCAATAAAGTATCAAATATGTAATACTATATAGAACATACACACTCTTTCAGCGCCCAAGTTCGAAAAGTAGACGCTTCCATGTTCAACATCGGATTAATTCATGTTTCATGTGAGAATAATGTTGGAATATTTTCATTACTAGAAGAAAGCCAATGCTGATTCCATGCTAGACTATTCGTCACGAGATGTATCACCTCAATCAGTATTGTTTTCAAAAAACCTCAATATTACCATTGGCGCGGAAAGAGTTGAGATGTTTCGTTCAATAATGGATTACTATCTATATTAAGAGGTGTTTGATCTTAATCGTTTGAATAATTCTAACAGCTTGTGGGGGAGGACTGTCTTAGTGTTCTTATTAAATAGCACTTGTTGACCTTAGACACGTTTTTACCGTTTAGTATACGAGAACTTGTGCTGCAAACTGATTTAATTGGTGAACACATCGACCTGACGTGACCTTGAGCACAATGCCACCGATGTCATTTTTCCGTACGTGTCTTAATCACTTTACACGAAGGTAAGAACTTACATTGTCTACATCATTATCCCTAGCGTGCTGTTCGAAAATAGGCCTTACAGACTCGTAATCACTTTACACGAAGGTAAGAACTTACATTGTCTACATCATTATCCCTAGCGTGCTGTTCGAAAATAGGCCTTACAGACTCGTCTGAGCTTTCACTGTTTGCAAATACAATGCGCCCTCAATTCGACTTACATGTTGATGGACAATATACTGTTATATAATACCTCTTTTATTAATCTTAACCTACATGAGCTGCGCAACACTAAAACTAACAATAGGTCGTTTGCGACCAGTGTAGATCAATACAACGTTGCACATCCGCACTGTCTGATCTTGGTCTTGTATGTTCGCTCATCGGTCAAAAAAAGCAATCGTAAAGGCTCTAACGCACATCGGAAATTTAAATAAATCACATAAGAAGGATACGCAAGGAGTGAACTGGTCTTTATCCCATCTATATTTCACTTATGATGATACAACAACTCACTATGTTGTGAGTACTCAAACGAATCGTCTCAGTAATACGATTATATTGACTACCCACATCATAGGGTTTAAGTGGCAAATAAGTGAATGGGAAGTTGAGATAATCATCTTATCTAGAGCTCTGATTTATTATATGTATGCATTGACTTCACTTGTGTATGAATGTCTACCTGCTGTATAGGATTTAGGGGTAACAGATTGGCTTCTGAAAACTGGACAGTTGAGATAATCTACACAGTGTTCGAATGGTTGTTATTGTTTCTGTGACTTTTTGAACTCTTGCACATGTCACACAATCGGTCAAACCACCACAACTAGTATTGATTCTGTCGTGGCCTCGAAAGTAGGAGACAAGGGTTCTTCCAATTTACCTAACACACATCGCAGTTGGCTGTCAAGCCTAACTTATGTTAAATTAATAGGTTTTGAGCAAAACTAAATAAGTGAAATTTTCTTACTAGGATACACTATGGAATCAAACGAACACAAAACACATTTATGATAACAAATATTGTTTCATCTTTAAGTATTGTTTTAACCGAATGCTAGGTGTGATAGGTATATCTGAATACATGCTAGGTTTCCTGGTCGGATCATTTCAAAGACTTCTAAAAAATTGTAGAAGTGGCTACCCGCCTTGGTGCTCATGGTAACAGTACTATTGATTCTCCCCCGTATTATAGTAACATTACTATTGATTTTCCCCCGTATTATAGTAACATTACTATTGATTCTCCCCCGTATTATGGTAACATTACTATTGATTCTCCCCCGTATTATAGTAACATTACTATTGATTCTCCCCCGTATTATGGTAACATTACTATTGACTCTCCCCCGTATTATGGTAACATTACTATTGATTCTCCCCCGTATTATAGTAACATTACTATTGATTCTCCCCCGTATTATGGTAACATTACTATTGATTCTCCCCCGTATTATGGTAACATTACTATTGATTCTCCCCCGTACTATGGTAACATTACTATTGATTCTCCCCCGTATTATGGTAACATTACTATTGATTCTCCCCCGTATTATAGTAACATTACTATTGATTCTCCCCCGTATTATGGTAACATTACTATTGATTCTCCCCCGTATTATAGTAACATTACTATTGATTCTCCCCCGTATTATGGTAACATTACTATTGATTCTCCCCCGTATTATAGTAACATTACTATTGATTCTCCCCCGTATTATGGTAACATTACTATTGATTCTCCCCCGTATTATAGTAACATTACTATTGATTCTCCCCCGTATTATGGTAACATTACTATTGATTCTCCCCCGTATTATGGTAACATTACTATTGATTCTCCCCCGTATTATGGTAACATTACTATTGATTCTCCCCCGTATTATAGTAACATTACTATTGATTCTCCCCCGTATTATGGTAACATTACTATTGATTCTCCCCCGTAGTGTGGTAACATTACTATTGATTCTCCCCCGTATTATAGTAACATTACTATTGATTCTCCCCCGTATTATGGTAACATTACTATTGATTCTCCCCCGTAGTATGGTAACATTACTATTGATTCTCCCCCGTATTATAGTAACATTACTATTGATTCTCCCCCGTATTATGGTAACATTACTATTGATTCTCCCCCGTATTATAGTAACATTACTATTGATTCTCCCCCGTATTATGGTAACATTACTATTGATTCTCCCCCGTATTATAGTAACATTACTATTGACTCTCCCCCGTAGTATGGTAACATTACTATTGATTCTCCCCCGTATTATGGTAACATTACTATTGATTCTCCCCCGTATTATGGTAACATTACTATTGATTCTCCCCCGTAGTATAGTAACAGTACTATTGACTCACTCCCGTATTATGGTAACATTACTATTGATTCTCCCCCGTATTATGGTAACATTACTATTGATTCTCCCCCGTATTATAGTAACATTACTATTGATTCTCCCCCGTATTATGGTAACATTACTATTGATTCTCCCCCGTATTATAGTAACATTACTATTGATTCTCCCCCGTATTATGGTAACATTACTATTGATTCTCCCCCGTATTATGGTAACATTACTATTGATTCTCCCCCGTATTATGGTAACATTACTATTGATTCTCCCCCGTATTATGGTAACATTACTATTGATTCTCCCCCGTATTATAGTAACAGTACTATTGACTCACTCCCGTATTATGGTAACATTACTATTGATTCTCCCCCGTATTATAGTAACATTACTATTGATTCTCCCCCGTATTATGGTAACATTACTATTGATTCTCCCCCGTATTATAGTAACATTACTATTGATTCTCCCCCGTATTATAGTAACAGTACTATTGACTCACTCCCCAATTATGGTAACATTACTATTGATTCTCCCCCGTATTATGGTAACATTACTATTGATTCTCCCCCGTATTATAGTAACAGTACTATTGATTCTCCCCCGTAGTATGGTAACATTACTATTGATTCTCCCCCGTATTATAGTAACATTACTATTGATTCTCCCCCGTATTATGGTAACATTACTATTGATTCTCCCCCATATTATGGTAACATTACTATTGATTCTCCCCCGTATTATAGTAACATTACTATTGATTCTCCCCCGTATTATAGTAACATTACTATTGATTCTCCCCCGTATTATGGTAACATTACTATTGATTCTCCCCCGTATTATAGTAACATTACTATTGATTCTCCCCCGTATTATGGTAACATTACTATTGATTCTCCCCCGTAGTATAGTAACAGTACTATTGACTCACTCCCGTATTATGGTAACATTACTATTGATTCTCCCCCTTATTATGGTAACATTACTATTGATTCTCCCCCGTATTATGGTAACATTACTATTGATTCTCCCCCGTATTATGGTAACATTACTATTGATTCTCCCCCGTATTATGGTAACATTACTATTGATTCTCCCCCGTAGTATAGTAACAGTACTATTGACTCACTCCCGTATTATGGTAACATTACTATTGATTCTCCCCCGTATTATAGTAACATTACTATTGATTCTCCCCTGTATTATAGTAATAGTACTATTGACTCACTCCCGTATTATGGTAACATTACTATTGATTCTCCCCCGTATTATGGTAACATTACTATTGATTCTCCCCCGTATTATAGTAACAGTACTATTGACTCACTCCCGTATTATGGTAACATTACTATTGATTCTCCCCCGTATTATAGTAACATTACTATTGATTCTCCCCCGTAGTATAGTAACAGTACTATTGACTCACTCCCGTATTATGGTAACATTACTATTGATTCTCCCCCGTATTATGGTAACATTACTATTGATTCTCCCCCGTATTATAGTAACATTACTATTGATTCTCCCCCGTATTATGGTAACATTACTATTGATTCTCCCCCGTATTATAGTAACATTACTATTGATTCTCCCCCGTATTATGGTAACATTACTATTGATTCTCCCCCGTATTATGGTAACATTACTATTGATTCTCCCCCGTATTATGGTAACATTACTATTGATTCTCCCCCGTATTATGGTAACATTACTATTGATTCTCCCCCGTATTATAGTAACAGTACTATTGACTCACTCCCGTATTATGGTAACATTACTATTGATTCTCCCCCGTATTATAGTAACATTACTATTGATTCTCCCCCGTATTATGGTAACATTACTATTGATTCTCCCCCGTATTATAGTAACATTACTATTGATTCTCCCCCGTATTATAGTAACAGTACTATTGACTCACTCCCGTATTATGGTAACATTACTATTGATTCTCCCCCGTATTATGGTAACATTACTATTGATTCTCCCCCGTATTATAGTAACAGTACTATTGATTCTCCCCCGTAGTATGGTAACATTACTATTGATTCTCCCCCGTATTATAGTAACATTACTATTGATTCTCCCCCGTATTATGGTAACATTACTATTGATTCTCCCCCATATTATGGTAACATTACTATTGATTCTCCCCCGTATTATAGTAACATTACTATTGATTCTCCCCCGTATTATAGTAACATTACTATTGATTCTCCCCCGTATTATGGTAACATTACTATTGATTCTCCCCCGTATTATAGTAACAGTACTATTGATTCTCCCCCGTATTATGGTAACATTACTATTGATTCTCCCCCGTATTATGGTAACATTACTATTGATTCTCCCCCGTGTTATGGTAACATTACTATTGATTCTCCCCCGTATTATAGTAACATTACTATTGATTCTCCCCCGTATTATGGTAACATTACTATTGATTCTCCCCCGTATTATGGTTACATTACTATTGATTCTCCCCCGTGTTATGGTAAAATTACTATTGATTCTCCCCCGCATTATGGTAATTTTACCCCTACCCGTTTACAAATATATTTGGAGCAGACGTCTTGGAACACTTGTTAAAAATGACCAAAAATTGGAATTATTGATTACATGTACAGTTGAACGATTGTGGCAAAATATGAAATGGATGCTGTTGCTACAACTGTTCAATATAAGTCTGCTGCAAATGCGGCAATAAGAGTCTGCAAGTGGTAAATTTCACAAATGCTCAATTTTGATAATAAATATCTTTAAACTTGTTAAAATTACTTTGCATGATTTGTTTATATACTCCCGTGTTTGTTAACTTATAAATAACTAGAGGCAATAAACCTTAAGTTAATATCTGTTAATATGTCAGCACCTATGCTTATTCGGGATATATATCTAGGTTTTCTGAACCTTTTCACATCATTGACGATAAAACGTGACTTCAACAATATTTAGAAAATAAAAGCTGAAATATGTCCTTCCTTAAAACAGAACAGTATTCGTCATTTCTGAATTGTCACAAAGATAGGCGATTATTCTGTTTTTCATTACTATGACAACGTACTGAAAAGTAATGATTTTTTCTGAGTTATAAGTACATGTACTTGTTGTATACCTAAGCATGTCATACTTTTGAAACTCGTTTACTGTGTCGACGTTTATGAAAGAACAGAAATAATGGCAACGATCTCTTAATATGTAATGACGTTGGTTATCGATCCAATTTAAAGACCGTCAGTTTTAATCACGGCTTGGCTATTCATTATTTCAAATGATAGACAAAATACATTGTAACTAGCATCATTCGTCTCTTGCCAATGAGCTAACAATTCTAGATTGTTTGGTGGAGTATTGGTACAAGAAAACAAGAATGTGCATTTAAATTGTCTTGCATATCAGCTTTGGCACGACATAAATGAGCCGTCCCGCGAGAAAACCAACCAACATTGCGTTAAGTATCGACCCGGATCAGCCTAAGCATGCCGCGCAGGCTAATCCGGGCAGACACCTTTCGTCACCTGTGGATTTTCTGTTTCAGGAATCATTACTCTATACCTCTATCCCCCTGAGATGGAATGTGTCGGCCCAGATAAGTCTGCGCGGACTGCGCAGACTGATCTGGGTCGATACATTACGTAGATTGCCATAATGTTGGTTTTATCGCGGGACGGCTCAAATGTACATAGAAGTGAATCCAGTTCGGTAACAAATCTGATTATTGATAGGAATAGTTTCTTGGAAGATATATATGACTTGTAGGTGGACCGTGAATACTGCGACGAGACTTTACGCATGTGCATATTTCTCCAGGGTCTTAACTGTTTGCATAAGCAAATAGACACTATTTTGATCAAGCTTAGGTTTAATGTAATATCAATCAACTTGTGCCGTATGTGTGATAAGGGCCAGGTTAAACCACAATTATAAATATCACACTTTGTTAATTATAAATATCACACTTTGTTAACTCTTGACTCGCGAAAAAAACATACTTTCTTACTGGCTAGCGGATTTGTTTAGTGACCTGTAAATGGAGTTATTATTGTAATCTAGAATCAGAATGCATATCAAAGTGTTGATAAATTTAAGGACCCAGATGAGACACCTAAATACTGCGACAGATGTGTGTAATCGTGGTGTCTTTGATCACACACATCGAATGTCCCGATCCCCTGTACGATCACATGTACTATTGGTTGTCTCTTTAAACTTGCCGTGGACGAAGATCAATGCATTTTGCTGCAGTAATAACCTAGTTTTATAAATAATTAAAAACCAGAACATTGGCAAGACAAACTCGGGTGTATTATGCACTCAAAAAAGGGAACCGTCACTGATTTGCATATATCACATTTATCACATTTATCACATATATCACATATAATCACATTTATGAATCGTCACTGATTTGCATATATCACATTTATGAATGTAAAAAATCCAATGATAAATAATTAGACACATTTTGCTAGAAATGTAAATTATGCAGTCGTAGGCTTAAAAAGTGGAAATCGTAATCTAATCGACAATGTTAGTCATAGGCTTTTTCAAATCCTTTGTGACTCATTGCCGAACTGTGTTGCGTCAGATCAAACTGAACTGATGAACATGTTGATCATCGTCTACGCGTACCGTTAAGGTTCGGTTAGGCAGAACATCGCTCAGACAATGAATCTAGACCTATAGTGTTTATACCCGTACAATAATGTGTACCAATGATGTACAATGTGAACCTCAAGCAGCATAAGCTTTGTCCAAAAGGAAATGGCAAGTTGTCTTTGATAAGTTTTCAAAAGAAATGTCATGACATGGGCACGCTTATCAGATTAACCCTTTCCCTCATACGACAATTCTGCAGCGGACGACTTTAAACATATTTTATCAAAACTTAGAAAATCTCTTTAATTGAATGGATAACCTATGACAAAAAGTGGAAAACATTGTGTCAAAAGGAGAAATTGCACGTTTTGTGCAATTTCTTCTTTTGTCACTATGTTTTCAAAAAGCCGTCTGCTGCAGAGGCGTCAGAAAGCGTCTATATGAGGGAAAGGGTTAACCCGGAATGATAATTGTGTGCGTTCATTTATTGTGAATTTGACTTCAGGGAGAAATCTACCATGTGAGATATGTAGAGGAATCAAAGTACTGAAGTACTGGTAACGAATTATTTTGAACATTTGTAAAATCTAATTTATGAATGCAATTGATCATGCTATTGCACAATTTAGTCTATTTTATTATTATTAATATTTTTGTCCAGAGATTTTTTTTTATCAGTTGACAGTTTTAGTAAATGTAGCATTTCAACGGCGATGCGAGCGTTTAACATGCACACTAACTCTTTCACTGAGCTCTGCGTAAAGTCTGTCAAAACACCCATGGCATATTTGTGAGATTTACATTGTTAGTTCGATTTGTTTTCGTCACCAGGGGCGGATCCAGGATTTCGGCTTATATTATAACTATGTTTCATGTGAGTGAATTAATTATTATAAATCTATAATGTTTAACAAATCGCATAAAATAAGAATTAAAAAAAAAAAAAAAGAACAGTTCCTATTAGGACTCGAACTCGCGTCCATAAGTAGTCCATGATTAGTAGTTCTACACGCTCTCCATTGCACCACGGTACTTTGATACAACTTTGAGCGTTACTTTCGTATATATATTAAGCTAACTGAATGCGCGCGTATGTAAACCATGATCTATAATTAGAAAGCCTCTTTGATCATCGTTATCATGTTGGAAAAAGGAGAAACAACGGCGATGCGAGCGTTTAAAATGCACACTGACTATTTCACTGAGCTCTGCGTAGTGGCATATTTGTGAGATTAACATTGTTCTATACAGCGTGGGGTCGACTTCTAGTGAATGGACATACGACTAAAATTCATACTCGTGGCTTATACGTACCTGCCGACAAATGAAATATATATGCGCGTACTGTTGATTTGATATTTTCTAGAAAATTGATTATCTATGATGATTCGATAGTATAATTATGACTTCACTGTATTGAAATAACACGTAGAAGTCATTTTAATATCGAAAAAATACTAGGACTATTTAGGTGCAGCGAATGTGTATTCTAAGCGGAAGTGTAGTTTAACCGTGACTTCCGGAAAGAAAAACGATCGCGTTAACTGTATTATTTTTTGAGAAAAAATAATTCGTTAAAAACTGAAACAACTTATCCTTTTGATATGACTTCTGGCGTGACTAAAGACCATTTTCTAAATATAAATATTTCACGAGTTTTCTGTTGACCCAATATGTTTCATTGCTTTCTGTATTCATTGCATATCAAACAAATAGGTTACATTGTTCCGATGGTTACTAGATGGTTACTAGATAACAGTAATCACACATATATATTTGATGTAGCTGAATTATCTTTTGTTTCTTTACCGTATTCCCATATGGGCGTTTCTACCTTCATATTAAATGTACCGGTATACCTAGCTAAATATATTTACAACGCAAATACGATGAGGAATTGAACTTAAACACGCTGACGGGAATATGATTATGATGTATACAAATATTCACCTTACTATTTATGTAAACACAAATGAAAATGAAGTTCAAATGCAAAATTACACTACTCACAGGTATTAAGTTTTAAATCCTTTATAAATATTCTACAGCATCACACATACACTCCACTCCCAAAACCTCGAAGACATAAATGTTGCAATTTAATCCAATAATACACTTTATCAATATAATAATAATAATAATATAAATAATACATCAAATATTCCATTCAGAAATCGGCTTAAAAAATGCACACTTCAATACATACATGGATTGTTTATCTTTTCATTGATAAAATAGTGATTTATACAAATGTTTACACAGGTCAGACCAAAACAGCACGTGATTATAAAGTGTATTTGTATTATCTTTGTAACATTAATTGTATATGTTTAACCATACATTTGTATTTACGATGGATATATATTGTTACAATACAAATAAAATAAATGTAAGTGGAAACCGGGATCAGACTGCATAGTTATGTTGTCTGATCTCAATATACAACATTATAAATCTCATCACTATCATCTTGTTTTGATTAAATAATTGTATATATGTGCACGAGTACGCTATCAATGTTAATTGCGGGATATGGATGTGTGGTGTAGACCGATATTAGACTGCATACAGTTATATAGTTAAATATTTATATACACTATTTTATTTAAAGTACTGAGTTCTATCAGTGAGATATAATCCATATCAACAACACAGGTATGGCGCCAAAGGGACTAAAGTTATGAAGTTAAACCGCTGACATGACCTCATTTTCCTAGTATTAGGTCATGTTATACTACACACGTTATATATAAAGAAATACGTAATGGGTATATTATTAGATCGGATACAAGCATTGTCATCTGATTAAAACCTTATCTTATCTATACCCATGTATGGTTCCGTATTCCGTATTTCGTAAATTTAACAAATCGGACTTATTGTCATTGTCTGACATTGTTTAGTAAACAAATACATTCACACAGATTCGTCCTCGTGTGAACAGGTACGAAGACACTAAATAGTTCCATTTATCATAAAATAAAAAGGACATTTGTTTGTTTTGAGAGGATATGGAATATATTTCAACTCGAAGTGATACAATTTTAAAATTTTCACTCGCGCTACGGGCTCGTGAAAATATTCAATTGTATCACTTCTCTATGAGATATATACCATATCCACTCAAAACAAACAAATATCCTCTATATATTTATTATATTGTATATACACGAGTATCTTATCGATGACATTTATGGTTTTCAATCTCAATTATTATTATCATTGTTTATATTATCTGAACAATTAGTTAATATTCATTATCTATTTTATCTTTGCTTCTCGTGAAGGGATTAATTATGGTTTTTTTAATTGTACACAATTTCTTCTTATTTACTAAAGGCAAACGTGCCTGAATGTAATAAAATGTATTGTATACATGTAATATGAAGGTAAACATGTTTTTTCTTTTTCCATACGAGGTCGATATCTATAACAGAAAATAAAGGCGATTTTCCGGTGGCAATGACCAACAATCCAACGAACCATACCCACCTGTTACGATCTTTTACGGAAGTTGTTGGCCCCATTTTGGAACTGTTACCTTAAATCCATATACATGTAACATTTCCTTAACTTGATGACCAATAATAAGATATTTACACGTCTGTTACATATGTCGCCAATCGAGTAAATCAATTGCAATAACTGACCCTTAGGTTAACAAGCAGATCATATGTTGTGTAGTCGATGTTTAGTCATAACTTTTCTCTTGAAAGACTTCCATGGCTCGTATACAACTAGAGGGCGAATGGTACGAAGCCAGTCGGACTGTTGAGGTGTCTGTTCTGGTCGCTAAAGACCGGAGGGTTGGTTTTCGTGTAACGGTGTCCACAAGACTCCAATCATGGATATCTGTTCTTTACTTGAACACCATTCTTGCTTTTAAATTACGGGACCTGATACTATTGTTAGAAACAAGACGAATACCCCTTCCTTTGAGACACTTCTAGTGATTTGAGATATCATTGCCTCTCTGTAATCGGCTTAAAACCACTGGGGTTACAGTTCCAGCCTTTCGTAAAAAGATGCATCCACTCTAGGACGAATGACATGTATACGGACAGTGAAGGTTCGGATGAGATTGTATAGATGCAGAGGCTCGTCGCCTGATTTTCACTTAAAGCAGTTGAATATAAGTCCCAAATCGCAGGACGCTAAACGTTATTACAAGATGTACCATTCATGTTGTTCTCTAAGTTCTAAGACTGTCGATTACATGGCTTTATAACATCTGGGGAATTCCATGTAATTGTACAAAGAAGAGCTCTAGATAAGGGGCGATTTGCATGTTCCAAAATCCTTAATTGAGCATATAACCCTATGATGTGGCTACTTAAAATAATCGTCTCACTGACACGATTATTTTGGGTGCCAATATCATAGGGTTATATGCTCAAATAAGAGAGATAGCTTTGGGAAAAGAGCTGTATTCCTCTTCTTATCTGGACCTCTGACAAAGGAACATCATTTGCATAATCTGTCCATAGTTATCTCCACAATCCATACTATTTGAACTTTTAGACACCGCAATGATTCCAGATGCCATATAATGATTAGACGAGCGGCGCCATGCGAACTCTGATTGTCGGATATTGAATAACTGACCATTTTAAGACATTGTGATAACATCTACCAGAATTATACAGATATATAGATAATGCATGTCTATAATACACTAGCTCATTTAGCCAACTGCCACATCTGCTAACATAATCGGATCATCCGCTAAGGTTAAGTAAACGTTTAACGATCGGTATATTTGCTACCGTGCTTAAACACAAACTTTGGCTGAATACTATGAATGAAAACCCTGACTAGACTGTGTAGATATGTGTTTTCACTGTGAACTATGATTAGAAACCCTGACCAGACTGTGTAGATATGTGTGTTGACTGTGAACTATGATTAGAAACCCTGACCAGACTGTGTAGATATGTGTGTTCACTAGTTGCAACTTTAGGAGGGTTGCCTATTCCGTGGAGTTGCTCCATTCAGCCGTTTAGTATACGCACCTGCCGCCTTTGGACATACACCTCTAATACATAGTTCCCACAACTACAATAGTGATCTCCCTTAGTTCCCACAACTACAATAGTGATCTCCCTTAGTTCCCACAACTACAATAGTGATCTCCCTTAGTTCCCACAACTACAATAGTGATCTCCCTTAGTTCCCACAACTACAATAGTGATCTCCCTTACAACTACAATAGTGATCTCCCTTAGTTCCCACAACTACAATAGTGATCTCCCTTAGTTCCCACAACTACAATAGTGATCTCCCTTGCCAGACAATTACTAGACGTTGTCAAATAATTGTATCCCCAGAACGTTGACACTGGATCAAAGATCTTTAGCAGAAAGGGATGTAAATATTGTTAACTGGTCATCCAAAGTTCGCGATATCCTGCAAAAATGCAGGATTTCGCGAGATTTGGTTGTATCCAGAGTCTGTAAATACTAATGTATTTGTACCTCTGCTACGGCAAAGATTAAGGGATATGTATATATGTACATGGCAAGAAAATATTAAATATTACTCATCACTTTCACTTTTTAGACAGTTTAAAATAATATTTCAACGGTCTAGCTATTTGGACATTTTAACTTTTCCAAAGTATAGAAACATTATATCTAAGCTAAGGTTGACATCCCATAAATTAAGAATTGAAACTGGTCGTCATGAAAACATTGAAAGGAATCAAAGAATGTGTACCTTATGTAATTTGAATGATTTGGAGGATGAGTTTCATTTTGTATTAGTTTGTCCGTTCTATGAAACATTAAGAAAACAACTCATATCGCGCTATTACGCACAACGTCCAAGTATGAACAAGTTCATAGAACTCTTAAACACAGAAAGAAAAAAATATTTGTGTAATCTGGCGTCATTTTGTCTCAAGGCTTTTGAGATGAGAAAACTCTATATTTGAAAATAAAAAACATCCTTATTAGACGGGCGTTAACAGTCCCACTTTCTTTCTTGATATAATTAATTTCATATTGAAATTAATATATATATATGTAATTATGAGTATGGGTATGTGTATATATATATATATATATATATATATATACAATTGCGTGTGTATGTGTGTGTATACATATGCATATAAACTTGATTTTAAACTTATTTAATTTAAACTTAGTTGAGTACTATTTCTCAACTATATCATTGTCTTAACCATTTCTGTATGTATATTTGTGAATATCAACCATGAGCTGTTTATGCTTAAGTTGAAAATAAAATGTCTGTTCTGTTCTGTTCTGTTGAATAGAGAAATATCAAATATAATTAAATTAAACAATTACAAGTGCAAAATTAATATAATATAATCAGATCATGTAAAAGGCATCAGCGACATCATGGTGTTTTCCTAATTATTGCATAAAATCTATGTTTTACGCCCGCTTAAGGGATACAGAAACATTGCAAAAGCCGGGCGTAAACGGCGAGAAAGAGTGTATAAACAAAGCGATTCTCGCGCGTACGTGCCGTTTCAGACCGGTTAGATGTTTTACATATGCATTACCCGGGCACCGTTAGTAAACAAAACATGGACGCTGCATCTCCCCTAGAATAGGAGCAATTTGTTGGGTAAACAATAACATCAGCTTCTTTAACTCGATAATCGGTAACATGCACTAGATTCTAAGTTAAAGAGCATAAAATAATCCAAAACCATTTATTTAATTCGACCCGTGTCGACTCAGCGATGGCAACCTTGATGTAGGCCCGGTTCGTGGATATGTAAAACATTACTTGTTTACTTTATGACGTCACATGTGTTTATGAAGTCACATGCTTTATCGGGTCATGTTCATCGGCGGTTATCGTACAACTGAACCAGAACATATGTTAACTGATACATATAGTGACCAAACTGAATTGCCTAACCAGTCAGAGACCAGAAATGGTACCTCTGACTTGACAGGCAATGATCAGAGGAAATAGGATGTAGGTCAAAGCCCCACACCATCAAATGTAATTAAATTTCTGTCATGGAATATTGAAGGTTTGAAAACAAAGACTTCATCAAGTCGACAAGGATGTAGTTTAAGCCCTATTTTATTTTCTTTGTTTATAAATGAACTTTACTCGTTACTTCATGATAGCAATATACGGGGAATCCAGCTGTTCCCAGACCTGATGGAAATTTTTATGTTAATGTTTGCAGATGACATAGCACTTATCGCCGACACAATAATTGGTTTGCAAAAACAGCTAAACATTTTACAGGATTTTTGTAGCAATAATAAAATGACTGTCAATATAGATAAAACCAAAATACTTGTGTTTAAAAGGGGAGGAAATCTTGCTTCTAGAGAAAAATGGAAATTTAATGGTTCTCAAATTGAAACTGTAAATGGATTTACCTATGTCGGTATCTATTTTACAAACAGGTTGTCATTCTCTAAAATGGCCGAAGGAGTTGCAGCTAAGGCTAAGAAAGCTCTTTTACATATCCTAAATTCGCTTAGTAATCTAGGTTGTCTCCCATGCAAAACATTCTACAAAGTATTTGATGCCAAGGTTTCCTCTGTCTTACTGTATGGTTCCGAAATTTGGGGTTTAGAGACATTTAGCAGTATTGAGAGTATTCAAATTCTTGCATGTAAACGCTTTTTGAATGTGTCACCAAAAGCATGTAATGATGCTATTTTAGGAGATCTAGGTAGACTTCCAATGTATATATATTCTTCAAAACGCTGTATAAAATACTGGATACGTTTACTCAGTATGCCAAGGCATAGATATATTCGGCTATGTTATGAAATGTTAATGCATTACGACAATATTGGACACATAAATTGGGTAACAAATATTAGGAAAAGTTTGAACTCTAACGGTTTTGGTTATGTATGGGCCAGTCAGTCAGTTGATAATACTAAGATCTTTTTACAATTGTATACGCAACGACTGACTGATCAATACAGGCAGACCTGGGTAGCGAAGTGTAATGTCAATAGGAAATTATTTCATTATCACCAATTTAAAAGGGAATTTTCATTAGAACCATATGTCTTAAACATAGATATAAAGAAATTTCGCTCTTCTCTAGCTTCCTTTCGCAGTAGTTGTCATTGTTTAATGATAGAGGAAGGAAGATACAGAGATATACCAAAAGAATTCCGTACATGTTTATATTGTGAAACTGCTATTGAGGATGAATACCATTTTATAATGATATGCCCAATGTATTATGATTTGCGATGTAGATATTTTCCACATAATGTATTTGAAAAACCTAGTATTCATAAATTCTACAATCTAATGTCTTCGCAAAATGTTATTTTGATAAGAAATTTAGCTATGTTTATCTATAATGCTTTTAAAATAAGAAGAACATATCTTGATTCTTTTGAATAATAGTTGTGTTACAATGTTGCAATGTATAGTTGGTTCTCCTTGAAGGACTTGTAACTCAAGCTGCTGTACAACGGGTCTATGTGTTCTCTTTAGAAAGGTGATGATATATCTCATGCAAAGTCTATTTTTTCAGTTAAGCATTTCTAGTCAATCTAAAAGTCGTATTATTGTTCTAACATTAGCCATAGCCTTTAACTCTTAGAAATATATCATGTAATGGATATCCGAGTTTTTGTATCATTTGTCTGTATTATTATGATGTAAATACTGTTCTCACTTCTAATGCTATGTAATTATGCTGTATCATGTGTATGGGCCGGTGGCCTAAAATATCACATTAAATAAAACTGTAAAACTGTAAAACTGTATGTTGGATGTTTGCTCTTATTTTATGCAATAATAGCGAAAATACACATTTTCTCGGGCGTGAACATCTGCGGACGCCCTTAAATGTGTTTATGCCCTCGTGCTTCGCACTCAGGCATAAACACATTTTGCGGGCGTCCGCAGATGTTCACGCCCTCGAAAATGTGTATTATCCCTATATTATCACACTTTATTTTTTAAATATTCTCTATCAAAATGACCGACAGAGATAATGATTGTAGTTGTAGTCCTATTGTCTCTCCGAATTGGCGACATTGCAGACAACTAGTATGGTTCAAACAGGTGGGTTGTGGGGGCTCTAATGTGACCGTGTTCATGTACAGGGTCATAATAGTCTTTGCTGTACTCAGATGCACTAAATTACCCCAAACAGGTTACCATGCCAAAAATCAATTAGTTAGTTACACACCCGTGTGTATGGAACTGAAACCGACGAAACAGCCTTTGCTTACGAAGATATTGTAAGCAATACCTTTTGGCTATCAGAACATTATTCTTTGATTCTTTGTTTGCATAATGATCATTATATTTCAATAAGTTTGTTATTACTAGTAATGGTCTGTTATTAAAGTACATTTTTAAATATGAATGGAAAGCTGAACAGATCTTGTCGTTTGATCACTTAAGATGTTGCTAGGCAATGGTTCCAATATCTGACATTGTGGATGTTGCTTGGCAATGGTTTTTGATATCGTAATCGAGCCTCGGTTTCGGAAAATGGTCGTGCCGTCATTTTCTTTAAAGCGATGTAAATGCTAAACGAGCCTGTTTGACTGACCATTGTATCGACAACTTACCAAAATACTCCTTACTGATCAATATATTAACCGTTTCCCTCATATAGACGCTTTCTGACGCCTCTGCAGCAGACGGCCTTTTGAAAACATAGTGACAAAAGAAAAAATTGCACAAAACGTGCAATTTCTCCTTTTGCCACAATGTTTTCCACTTTTTGTCATAGGTTATCCATTCAATTATGGAGATTTTCTACTTTTTGACAAAATACGTTCAAAGTCGTCTGCTGCAGAATTGCCGCATGAGGGAAAGGGTTAAATCACTAAAAAGTGCAGATCCTTATCAGACTGTTCGTATCAATAACCTGATTTAGATCTACATCGATTTCAAATAACCGAATGCCTGTCACATGTGAAGAGACTAGAATATAATAAGTTGTCTATTCATTTTCATTCAATTTTCTGTGTGTTTGCAATGCTCCGGGAAAAAACGACCTAAGCATTATTACGAAACATGTTAAACGCACCTGCAATCGTTTCTTAAATCCCTCAAAGAATGATTTGTAAACAGATCTGGATCTGATCAGATTGCGCGGTTGCACTGGCTGATATATATATACACTGGTCGCAAATGGCTTACGATTATTGGTTTTCGTTGATCACCGCACATGTTTATCTGCGGTTGTACAAATAAAAATACAAAAACTAATCTTAAATGTATAATTTATCTAATTGATGACACAACTATTTTTTATCTGATATATTTTATTTTCGTACTGATCATTTAAATACGAACATATTTACTGTGATACCACAACTATGTTGCTAATCAACTTTTATTCTGGGCGTATGTGCTCATATATATATATATATATATATACCTAGGAATCCGCCGTGGTAGTGTGGTAAGCGTCGGGGATTTGAAACCGTGTGTCCCGGGTTCGATCCCC
Source organism: Serripes groenlandicus (assembly GCA_031761405.1). NCBI lineage: Eukaryota > Metazoa > Mollusca > Bivalvia > Cardiida > Cardiidae > Serripes > Serripes groenlandicus. The sequence continues at coordinate 57,663,729 of JASEVX010000001.1, forward strand.
AGTCATGGCACGATGGTCATGGTGGAGTGCCCTTGGGCAAGGCACGTTTTCTAGCCTAGTACTGGTTTGTTTACCCAGGGACCATGAATAAGTGAACTGTCGCCGTGATATAACTGAAATAATGTTGAAAGCGGCGTAAAACCCCAATAAAACAATCATATATATTCTAGAAAGAGAAGTCGTTAGTTGGGTTTTAAATATAAAAAAAGATGCATCTCGCTTGGTTATGTCACTGTTATTGTTTAGTTATCCGAAAGCACTATATGTATACGTATACGTATCATTTCTCACTTTACGCGATTTCAACAGAATGAGTGTACATGAATGTCGTGATGGACGGCTTTAATTGACACCTGGGAACAGCGTGGAACGAGATAAGCCTTACAGTCAAATATAGGTCTTAATTGATCGCTTCTTATACACCGATATGTATCAAACACTTCCCCACACATTTAAAAGAACCTACTACAAAAATAGAGATAAACTGTGTTGTAGGAATTCAGCGAGACAAGGGTTAAGTGATACGCGGAATTGCGTTCTTACGACATTGGTAGATAAGGGGATTGAATCTTAATGTAAAACTACTATAAACCGGAAATAATTTGCATCTGAATAAATCAAACCAACGATGATCCATGACAATGGTAAATGTGCGTGTTTATTGAAGAAGAATATAAGGAGACTGTTTCAATGTTAATAGTCGTATATCTTTAGACCAAGAGTAATCACATATTGTCATGCCGTTTTAATTAGAAACGTGCGTACACAATAATATACTATACCAGCAAACAACATTTTTTTAAATGGCACACGAAGGATAAAAGCTGCATTTAGGCGATTTTGGGTTTTGCTTCATCTGTGAACAGTGAAGACTCAGATAAGTCTCTAAATACGCAAGATATCATCAGTCCAAACTGTTTTCTTGTAGGTGGTATCGAACCAGTTGTAACTTATGACATAAAAATGGTTTGGTAGCTCAACGGGCCTTATGTGCCTTTTTACGACCCCGGTACGGAGATGCAGTAGGCCCGGCCCCTAAATCGCCATATGTGTATGGTATATCGGTCGCACGTACGATTTTTATACTTTTCACGAAAATCTATTAAAGGTCGTTTATTCTATCAGATCTACATATTATGCACTCTTCGTGTACAATCTCATCGTCGATAAAATCGGAATAATTTGCATTGATCCATAGCTTAAGTCAAGTTCGGGGAATTGTTATGCTAAAATGATAAATCATTTGTGTGCGTAACTATATATCGGTATCTTGCACGAAGAGAAATTGTTTCGAGAAATAGTTGACATTTAGTACTAGACAACTTTCGTTTAATTGATTGATTGGGGTTTAACGCCGTTTTTAACAATTTCTCAGTTATATCACGGCGGCCAGTCACCTACTCCTGCATTTCCTGGTTTTCTCACACCAGTACTCCACACAACAATCTTCCCAAGCAACTGGCTGCTTTTCCACATAGACTTAGTCCATTGGTGAAAGGCGAATGACGCATGTCGCATCGACTTTTGTCAATGGTCGGAAAGAAAGTTGGCCGAGCCGGGATTCGAACTCACAATCCCTGGATTGACAGCCCGCGTCGCTACCGACTGAGCTACCGGGGCTCGGCTAACTTTCGTTTAAAGATAACAGTTATGAGAAAAATCTTTTACGGATGCCTTTTGTTGTTTCCGCTTGATGTTTAAAACGTACACATCATATACAACAGGACTGCTCGTCGCATATGATTTACAAGCATTGTTTATGTATGTATGGTTATACAATTTAACACTGATATTCGAGTCTATTTTCATACTGGGGTCTGTTACGTTAGGTGATTGTGTTCGTCGAACGGCTCCCGAAAAGCAAACCTTGAATATCACAAATAAGGATCGTACAAGTTAACTGTACATTACGGTCACGGTCCATTACGCTCTTCCTCTACGCTGAATCAGTAAACATTGTAAACCTCGATAAACCACGCATTCAGTTAAATATTACTATAAAACATGTAACAATAGAAACCACCTGGAATGTTACAGCCATAAGCTAATAAATTTTAAATGGTGTCAAAACGTGGAACGTCATTCAGGCCTCCCCAATAGCTAGACGATACTATTATGGTGTTTTCACAGCAGTTCATGATAAGTTTAATTGTGTCGAATAGGACCTGTAATTGAATCAATGGATAAGTATAATGTAGCAGTTAAACGAATAACAGGATGCAAGTCAGTTGTATTTGATAGAGAATACATGAAGATATAGAAAAAACTATCAGAGCAACCAGATGGATCAGAAAGCATACGTCATGACCACGTCTTTATTGTATGTAAGGGTGCCCTGCTAGTGATCTATCGACAGGTCTCAGTAAATAATGGCTGAGTGAATGCATCCTAACTCGCAGACAATGTAGTCTGTAACAGCTGTGTACCATAATCTTACACTTGCTTTGGTGCATGAATTGTCGTGTGTGTTGGTCCTCTTCGGAAGCTGGATGTCCCGGGTTCGAGACTGTCTACATTGAACCAATAACAGAAAGACTTGTCTTAAACACTCGTTCAGGATAAAGTTGTAATGTGGTTGCTTAATGCAGGACAAGGCATATTTCCTAACCTAGTACTGGTGTGTTTACCCAGGCTAGTACTGGTGTGTTTACCCAGGCTAGTACTGGTGTGTTTACCCAGGCTAGTACTGGTGTGTTTACCCAGGCTAGTACTGGTGTGTTTACCCAGGCTAGTACTGGTGTGTTTACCCAGGCTAGTACTGGTGTGTTTACCCAGGCTAGTACTGGTGTGTTTACCCAGGCTAGTACTGGTGTGTTTACCCAGGCTAGTACTGGTGTGTTTACCCAGGCTAGTACTGGTGTGTTTACCCAGGCTAGTACTGGTGTGTTTACCCAGGGATAATGACTAAGTGAGCTGTCGCCGTGATATTACTGAAATAGTTTTGCAAGCGGCGTAAAACAAAACAAATAAAGCAATCACATAAATATATATGGCAATACTATGGAACGCCATGACCGTCTTGTTATGACTTGTTTGCTTATATACGGTAGATATTTCATTATATGCAGTAGATCTTTTATTATATGCAGTAGATATTTCGGTACAAAGACCAATATATGCAGTAGAATTGTTATTGTGTGTATTAGATATAACATGCGATTTCCTTATATGCTGTGCTTCCATCATTATATGCGGTAGTATTTTCTTTATATGCGATATTTTCGTCATTATGATGAGGTGATTCGGATATTTTCGAACAATACCGATTATTGTCGGATTGAAACGAATCCAGATGTTTCGTACGAGTAAATCTAGTGCACTGAGACAGTTTAAATGCAAACACATCACATAATGTGAGATATACAGTGTATATAAACGAAAGTACGATATATAATGTTATTTACACTGTATATAAGAAAAAAGGCACCACACATAATGGACACAGTGACTACCACATATATTTAAGTTTGCACATCATATAATGTAAAAAGCACCACGTATAGCGTTTTATCTACTACACACAATAACAAATATACTGCATATATTGGTCTTTGTACCGCACATAAATTCGAATGCACTGCATACATGTATAAAGACATGTATAAAGACAGTACCCCACATATAAGAAGAGTTGCACTACATATAACCAATAAAGTACAGCATACAAAGAAAAAAGTATCACACATAATGAAATTTCTACCACATATAATTAAATATCTACCACATATAATGAACTTTCTACTGCATATAAGTAACAGGTCATAATAAGACGGTCATGGCGTTCCATACAATACTGTAAGTTATCCTTCCAATTAAGCATCAATTGGAAGGATAACTTACAGTATTGTATGGAACGCAAGTTGTCTTCTTAGCAGATGTGACCGCTAAATGAAGTTTGACTGTACGTTATAACAATAGTAGCGGATTAGGTCCGAGCACGTTGACTCGTCAGAGAGCATCATGAGCGAGGTGCAGGTGTCAGTTTAAACAACTGGTGAAACGTGTATATCGTAAAGGTATCGACATTATTGCACGCCGTTTCACAATAACTTCGATAACTTTACACGAAAGATACATTGTTGCACACGACATAAACTACCAAACAGACAATGACCATGATAGGCTAGTAGCTTTTCCAGCGGCATGTGTTATCCCGAGTTATACATAATAAATTAGATAATCTCGCAAAATCAGTTATCTGTTCAACGATATTGATGTACGAGACAAGCTGTCCAGTTTAATTGTGCCGTTGGTCTGGTTATTAGAATGATTTGTCTAGATACTATCCAGAACCAATTGGATTTACATATAAATTAGCTGCGTCGAGTGGGGCAAAATTAAAAAGCTATTGTTACATACGCGGACAGCAAAGATTCAGACAAGCCTGTACATACGCATAGTCTCACCAGAGCCTTCACCGTCCTACTACGACAAGCAGCAGCATAACTATTAGTTATGGTGGGGAAAAAACTTAAAGAAATGTAGCTCCTCGGGTTTTAATCCTTTAACCCGTTACATGGTGGTAAACCATGGTTTTGCGAACAGTGGAGACACAGGCGCGCGGTTTTACCAGAATAGCATAATGCCTCCTTACCTTAGAAAAGTCATAGATGCGAGTCTTGAAATCTTGAATTGTAGACTTACTAATTTCACTCCAATATTTCCTTATGAGATGCAACAGTTGAACAATCACAAGACCCTTTTTTTTTTGGTATGACGCAATTCAAATAAAGTACACGTCAATCCTTTTCAGACAAAGTCTCTGGTTCAACCGGTCTATATCCATTTAAGACTATCATAAAGGAATAGCATTCTTGGGTATTTTTTTGTGTGTTAATGATAGAAGTAAACTGTACCAAACTTGCTAAGAAATATTTGATATTTCACGTCCGATCGACTTACAGTGTTTATTTCTCCCATCAGATACTGAAAGCACACATGTGTTTCTGCAAATAGCATGTTTATAACCGATGATATATTGTTAGCTTATGCGAAATGAGTTGTTTCCCTTGGAACAGAAAATATAACAAAGCAACGCTCAAGGAACGAAATTTACCCCTCAGTCTGTCAGAACATACCATTTAAATGGAAGAACATTTGAGTAAAATAACAAGTCTTATATGTTTATCTTGTTTAGTTGTGTGATGTAGTTCGTTTTTAGTCAGAAGATACATCTAATTATATTCAACATATGAGCCGAATTACGAGAAAACCAACATTGTGTACTCTGCATAAAGTTCGACCCGGATCAGCCTAAGCATGTCGCGGCAGGCTTACCCGGACAGAGACTTTTCGCCTCCTGTGTTTTAACTGTTTAAGGAATCATTACTCTATACCGCTATCCCCCGGAGATGGAATGTGTCAGCCCGTAGTAGCCTTTACGGACTGCGCAGGCTGATCTGGGTCGATACATTACGCAGAGTCCATAATGTATGATGGACCTTAAATTTGATCTGAATTATAATGCCAACGAAAGTCATTCGTTTTGTAATTTGTATATTTACGTTTATCTTTGGCCCCTTTTCCATATACAACAAATCTGAAGCAGACTACTTAGAAAACATTTATAAATAAATATTGTTCAATGAACGTTTTCTTATTGAATATAGTTCAACACATTGGAAAACATTTACAAAAAAAACATTTTTGAATGAAAGTTTTCTTATTAAATATAGTTGAACACATTGAAAATGTGCTCATTATGGGCATATTCTCCTTTTGTCACAATGTTTTCTAAATATGTCTCCTGCGTGTGCGTCTGCATTTGGGAAAGGGAGAAACAATGTTTCAGCATCCTGTTATATGTATCAAGTACGGAGCCTTCTCACTATTAGAACTCTTTGTTGATGCATGTTCAATCGATACTCATTTTAGAGAATCATATTTTTCGATTGACAGGGAAAAAGAAAGATAGCACTAAGTCAGAACAATAAGTGATTGGAATATGTTGAGTACCCCTTGTTTTGACAAGTTATTACTTAGTAATGTCTTTACGAATTGTTGATACATTAGAAGCGAAAAATGGAGACTATTATTAGAATTCTCGACTTTGCAGGCCGATCTGGGTCGCCAGTTATAGCTAAATCCGTGCCTAGCATAAATCACAAATGTCGTTTTAAGGTGCTGAACTCCAGAAAATAGATATTATAGTTAAAATTGTGTAACTCTTCAAAGGTTGTCTTGAAATATTAGAAACATAATTCTGGGATAAAATGAGTTATAATTCTCTTGCCTATACCGTTAACAGCTCAATGTTGATCGTTTATATAATAAGATACCTAACATCACTCAAATGTAATAACCTCGCCATATGAATATGAGATATATTGGGATTTGAAAGATGTACGCTGTTACACAACTAGGTTATCATCGAGTTTTCATCATACTATATATCTATGAGTTGTCTAAGTATAAGCAGTCAATGAAGACCAGCAGCCGTTTTATATCAAATACCTTAAAAACGGTAGTTCATGGTTCTGGGGTTAGCATTTTGAATGACTCGCTGGTTTCAGGATAAACAGACCAGTAATACTAGTATACCTAGCTTACCCTGAACACGCCTTGTAATTACTGGACAAAATTGTTGAAAGCGAAGTTAAACACAATACATACACACAAACAAACACATCAATGAAGACCTTGTGAGACTGTGCGGCGTATACACTGTCTTCACAATTCGGAGATGCAAGAAACACCAATAATACCTGACGCGACATTTACGAAAATATCTCGCGTCTAGACATAGAGAGAAATATTTTATGGGTAATCTTTATATTACTACTACTTAAGGTGGCGGTTGGCTATAACCAAATAATTGCTGAGTTTTCACTTTTGTGCAAATAATTCAATAATAATTGTAAGAGATTTATATCAATTGAAAGCTGTTCAAGGAAATTATGCTTTGATAAGTCGTGTGTTATCAATTATATGCATCAAATCATTATAAAATGAGGTATAGTGTTATAAACAAAATAAAGAATAACCATTTAACCCTTTCCCTCATATAGACGCTTTCGAACGCCTCTGCAGCAGACGGCTTTTTGAAAACATAGTGACAAAAGAAGAAATTGCACAAAACGTGCAATTTCTCCTTTTGTCACCATGTTTTCCACTTTTTGTCATAGGTTTTCCATTCCATTATAGAGATTTTCTATGTTTTGACAAAATACGTTCAAAGTCGTCTGCTGCAGAATTGTCGTATGAGGGAAAGGGTTAACAAAAAGAAAATGTATCCCCACTATTGTCACATACAATTGCCAGATGCGACCCAATATCTTTGCAAGAAACTCTCGTTGATTTATCGTTACGGGACCAGACACTTCTGTCTTACGATTTTGCTTAGCCCTTTCCCTAATATAGACGCTTCTGACGCCTCTGCAGCAGACATCTTTTTTTAAAACATAGTGACAAAAGAAGAAATTGCTCAAAACGAGAAATTTCTCCTTTTGCCACAATATATTCCAATTTCAGTCATAGATTATCCATTCAATTATAGAGATTTTCTATCTGTTGACAAAATATGTTCAAAGTCGTCTGCTGCAGAATTGTTGTATGAGGGGAAAGGGTAAAGAGATTCTTAAAACATGATATATTTTAAAGGCGTATTGGTAAGTATTGATTGATGCTGGGTTTAGCAGACTTTTTTTATGCTGGAGAGTAACACAAATATTTGCTTTTTTACGTTTGTACCCTCTGTTTCTTTCATACCGAATACCATTGTAAGAAAATTACTTTTGATAGATAAATAATAACCTTTTTACAGTGGTTCCGCTGCTTAACCCTTTCCCCCATACGACAATTCTGCAGCAGACGACTTTGAACATATTTGACAAAAAATAAAAATCTCTATAATTGACTGGATAACCTATGAAGAAAAGTGGAAAACATTGTGTCAAAAGCAGAAATTGCTAGTTTTGAGCAATTTCTTCTTTTGTCACTATGTTTTTAAAAATCCGTCTGATGCAGAGGCGTCATAAATCGTCTATATGAGGGAAAGGGTTAATTAAGACACTTAAATACCTCAGAAAATGTTATATACAGAATAAAAAGCATTCGACATTAACGGCAGTGTACATGGCCGATTTCTTGGTGTATTACAGTAACCCATTCAAAGCAAATTGAGCCGTCCCGCGAGAGAACCAACATTGTTGACTCTGCGTAAAGTATCGACCCGGATCAGCCGAAGCATGCCGCACAGGCTTACCCGGATAGACACTTTTCGCCTCCTGTGGATTTTCTGTTTCAGGAATCATTTACTCTATACCTCTATCCCCTTAGACGGAATGTGTCGGCCCGGATCAGTCTGCATGGAATGCGCATGCTGATATGGGTCGATACTCTACGCAGGGGCTATAATTTTGGTTTTCTTGCAGGACGGCTCAATTTAAGAAAAAGCGAGGACAAACCATTAATCGAGACATTATAATTGACATGAAAAATCCTAGTGATCTAAGGACAGGTTTTTGGGCTGTTCTGTGTTAAAATATCGAACGTGTAGAATAACTGTTCGGTGAGGGGGCTGCTGCAATATAAGGCAACAGTCTCCGCGTGGGAGGCGGCGATCGTATCAAATACGTGTGTGAATTTGTGGATGACAAAGTATATAGGGAAGTGGAGTGGTTTTCGGTGTTTTTCTGACAGGATTCCTAATACAAGGAAATTAAACCTTAGGGTATTTAGATATTGTCGATAAACTTGTGCCAATAGCCTCCTTTTTTACATTGTGAGCGTGAACCGCATTTTTAATTGATCAGCTAACAATGTAGGCCTGATTTGCTTCATGATCGATGCTCCTTAACCTTTCCAACATCCAGAGGTCGTTGAGAACATCGTTGCAAATGATGGGAATAATTTCTCTCTTCCCATAGAATGAATAATAAATATTCTATCACAATCGCGTTAAAATCGTCTGTATTTATGCAATTCAAATTTATTCGAAAGATAAAGTGGTCATTTGTTGATTTTCTGTAAGATTTTAAGTGAATGATTGTCATTTTTCCAGCCGTCTGTATCAGAAACAGTGTTACTTTAATTTAAAGAATTCTGAAAGATAATCAAAACATTAAGATTGATTTTTTTAATAAAATCTGTTTCTACCTAACAATATGTCATTCTTATACAATTAATACCTTATATATTTACATGTTTTCATTGGCCAGTGTCCACTATACTTAATCTGGATTTCTTCTGAACGTTTTTAAGCTTTTACTCAACTCAAATGAATTTTATTTTTCATGTCGACTCCATAATGCCATTGGCCGTTTAGAAAAAATGGTTCCTTGAAGCATAAATACATTCATTGTACAACGGTATAAGGAAAAATGTGAATCCAATATGAAACAGAATGTGTCACATTGTAAGCTAACGAAGAATACTAAGGTCTTTTGGCATTATAATTATATTGAACATTGTTATTTCCGATCACGCCGAATGAAGTGAAGTTATATGTTTTCAATTATAGCAGAAGCGTGATTTATTAAGAACGATTTGTGAAGAATGTTTCACACAATAACAAATAACTGAACAGGTACACGGTTGATTCCGTGAATGGATAACAGGACAATAAGATGCCTTCAGTGTCGTTTGTGCGTGTAGCGAAGAAGCACTTCTCGAAAGCGTGAGTAACTATATCAAGTGTACATTGATACATGTTAACCCTTTCAGCGCCGAATTGTTTAAAGTGGACTCTTCCATGTTCAAACTCGGACGACTCTATTTTCATGTTATAGGATTTGTGAAAAAAAATTATAACTCACAGCCAAACAATGCAGATTTCAGGTGAGACAGCTCGTTACAAGCTGACTCACCTGAATCTGTATTGTTTGCAAAAAGCTCAATATTGCCTTTTGCGCTGAAAGAGTTAAGAAGATAATTCATTTGTTTAGAAATGCTTTATTGCTTCGTAGTTTTATTCTTTGTTCAAGCTTGGTCTGGCCTAGCACTATTATTAAAAAAATGTTCAAAAAATGCTCGAAGAACCATCTGATGATCAGATAGTAGGAATGTGCAGATATATATTATAAGAGGAGATAAAATGCTTTTATGTCGGCTTACATGGAATATAGCTCTTTTCTTCAAAGGATCGGCTCTCAGAATTAAGTATTTAATGGAAGAAGAAAGTTTTAATATTGAATAAATTTAAAAATATTGTGGCGAATTGATAAATTGCTCATATTTATAATGTCGTCTGATGCAGATGCGTCATAATGCATTTGCAAAAGGAAAGGGTTATTTTAAGTTTAAACTTAATTATTTAACATCGATTGCGAAACAAGCTTTAAGCTTATATTAATCACGCTCATGGTTCAAATGCTCCAAAGATCACGTGATGGTGTCAACAATCGTTAGTGTCCGACGTACATATTTATGAAATGCAAATGTCTATATATAAGCCGTTCCACGTGAAAACCATCATTGCGGACTCTGCGAAAAAGTATCGGCCGGATTCGCCTTAGCAATCCGCGCAGGCTAATCCTGACAGACGGTGCCTGGATTAGCCTGCGCGGACTGCGTAGCCTGGTCTGGGTCGATACATTACGCAGAGTCGAATATGTTGGTTTTCTCGTGGAACGGCTCATATGTACCTGACGTAAAGTCTATTCACAATAGTTTTACCCAGTAGGCGATAACGAACAACTTGATCCCAGCGATGAGAAAACTTGCCATCTGTTGTCATTTGTTAACAGTTAAAAGGTTAAGATCATCCTGTCCGTTTATCAGAAGTTGTCATAAATTGTCTAACAAGATTGTGTGAGTAATACGTGAACTGTGTAGTTCTTGATCAGACTGTACAGATGTACAGGATGATCTGGATCATCACTGTTCACATGAGCTAACTTGAACCTTTTCCTATTGACGAGGTCAAAAAGGCATGGTTCTTCTTGGTGGGCGCACATTTCCTTGATTATCAATCAAAAGCACAATTAGCGCTATCATCCTGCTATTAGATTGACGGCGAATTCAGTAGAATGTGTTAGAGACGTGAGAATCCAACCTCTCCTCTATCTTCAATTTACCATCGAAAGTCAGATCATACGAATCGTATCGATTTTCTGCATTGATTGCGAAGATGCAGCCCAGTCTTCATCTGTATTGTTCACAAATGGTATTTACAGTCGTAATTTTCGCACCAATCATAACATTTTGCTGGCTTCTATGTTGCGTAAGTTTCTATTGGTTTAAATGTAATACGACGAATTAATCTTTATTTATTATATTGGGGAAAATAAGATAACCTTAGGACCGCATATTGGATTTTAAAAAGACGGAAAGATCGCTAGACATTTCTTGCAATTGATTGTGGTTAATTTAAATCTCACATTTTGCAAGAGGCGGGAACTCTAGGTGATAATGCTATGTCGTGGTTGTCAAATTCACCGCGTAATGTAAATTGCCCAGGATTTTCTTCTAGCCAACTGTCGGCAAGACTATTCGCAAACCTGTCATAAAGTAGAAACATGTCCTAGCGTTGGCGTCCTGAAACCTAAATATCTTAAAACAAGTCACGCGAAAAACGATCGTATAGATGTTTATGATAACGACAAAGACTAAAAGAAGTCCGGGTCTGTCCGTGTTTCGCTGTTTATTGAGACGTAAAAGATTACTGGTTGAGTTTTACTGTGACCCCGTTATAACCCAATACATATGCGTAATATAGTAGATATACAGAGGTAAGCATCCACCGTCCGAATTGACGTATACGAGCCGTCCCACGAGAAAACCAACAGTGTGGACTCTGTGAAAAGTATCGACCCGGATCAGCCTAAGCATGCCACACAGGCTTACCCGGACAGGCACTTTTTTGCCTCCTGTAGAATTTCTGTTTCAGGAGTCATTACACTATACCTATATCCCCGTAAGACGGAATGTGTCGGCAAAGATTAGCCTGCGCCGAATGCGCAGGCTGATCTGGTCAATACATTACGCAGAGTCCTTATTGTTGGTTTTCTCGTGAAACGGCTCGTTTATATATGAACCGAGTAAGGCGATAAAGATAAGTCTTGTCAGGGGCGTAGCTTTGCAATAATCAATGTGTAGGCCGTCTCGTGAGAAAATCAACATTGTGGACTCTGCGTAATGTATCGACCCGGATAAGCCTAAGCATGCCACACAGGCTTACCCGGACAGACACTTTTATGCCTCCTGTAGAATTTCTGTTTCAGAAATAACTACTCTATCAACTATCCCCCTAAGACGGAATGTGTCGGCCGGATCAGTCTGCGCGGACAGCGCAGGCTGATCTGGTCGATACATTACGCAGATGTCTATCGCCGCAGCTGCATTTTGGGGCATTTTGAGAAAAAATATGTAGGCACGTGCCTACAGTTCCTAAAGGGAGCTACGCCCCTGCTTGTGATATATACTAACAAAAATGACTCAGACGATTATGTGTATAAGTGTAGTCTCAGCAGAGCCTCCACCGTCCGTCTACCGAGCCCCGGTACCTCAGTCGGTAGCGACGTGGTCTGTCAATGCAGGGGCTGTGAGTCATACCAGAGCATGGTCAACATTCTTCCCGGTCTTTGATAAAAGTCAATACGACAAGCGACATTCGTCTTCCACAAATGAGATCACCGTCTATGAGGAAAGAGCCAGTTGCTTGGAAACTTGCGTGCAGTAATTGGTTTATTAAGCCAGAATAAAACGCAGATATGTGAACTGAACGCTGTGATATGACACTTTCTAGATATAGACAAGACGAATTTTGATGCAAAGCATCAAAGACGCCGCCGCATGATTTTGAAGCATGACTGAAAGGAAGCTGATGCAGTTCAGTACATTTTAAAAACATGTGCAAACAGACAGGATGTAAATATTCTGAACAAGAAGGCCAAATGTCCCTTTATTGAAAACAAGAAGGCAGAGATGATAACAAAAACGATAGTTTATAAATAAAAAATACAAAGTAATGTTAACAAATTTAAAGATATTTATTATCAAAATTGAGCATTTATGAAATTAAAAGAAAAAGTTCACATGTATAGTCAACATATAGCAAGAATACAATGGTTTGAATGAACACACTGTTTTGGGAGGAAATACAACAGAATTTTATAAATAGGCAAAAACATCCTCCGAAACTTTTTGCCTGAGCTTTGATGAATCAAACAATAGAAAAAGCGTTGACTTGGAAGTTGGGGGAAAAGTGAACTTTTTTTCTGAGCTTTAATGAATCGGGTCGTCAGGGCCGTTAACCACCTATTAAAAAAGCGTAGCCTAGGAAGTTGGGGAAAAAGTTTTAAAAAACAAATTAAATGTGTCTAAAGTGTTGTAATAACGATAGAATACATACGTAGTTTGTATCTTGTTGTTTCTTAAATCAATTATAACAACCCCATGGCACAATATTTAAACCTATGCAATACTGACAAGGCGCTGCCACGCGGCGGCAATAAGACTGAGTGGTTGCTCAGGGTGAAATAAATAAATGCACTTGTCTCAACTACGCTATGGTTGCTTTAATATAACACATCTGGTAATTATATTCCTCTTTGGACAACTTTATATCGCAAATGCCCTTTGGTAGCCTTTGCATTTGGAAGATGTTATGGCCCATTCTACTTTCTTTGAATGTCAAGATAAAAACTTTGAATTGAGCATCCAACGATTTATAGTCTGGCTCTATTCTGAGTCTGGCTCCTTACTAATTGCACAGGCTTCCGATCAGTTCCAGCTTGAACTCAATGAAACTTTATGGGAAAACTTCACTTACAAGAGAATTTGTGCATTTTTTCACCATGTTCCGGTTCGATGATTTTTCACAGAGATATGGTTCCCTTTTAATTTCTATATACTATGAAATAGGGCGATTTTGTCAGTAACTACTGACTTGAATTCGATGAAACTTTATGAAAAGCTTCACTAACTAGAGGATATGTGCTTATAAATCACCATTCCTTTGTCCTCGCATCCACCGGTTCCAACCATATATTGTATGAGTTGTGCATATTGACACGCAGAGTCTAACCGTATTTGATCTAAATTTGCACTTTTCGCTAATTAGTCAAATACTTACAAAAAGCTTTTGTCAAATATCGTCAGTTTGGAATGGATAGAACGGATGCTCTTGAAAATCATCAGCAACACGTTTTACGGGGATGAATCGAGGGCTTGGCGTGAAACGGTTGTAACTTAAAACCTATTTTGAAAAGCCTGGTTTAGGGGCAATTTTGACCCCTTTGTAAACCATGCAAATTTAGGTGCCATTGCTCAGAACGAGCAATGGCACCTAAATTTTCATTGTTTATCAAGAAAAATGATTTAACGCTTTTAAGACTTTATGGCGAGGTGATTAACCTTGGTAAAAAAATACCAATTTTAGTTACAACCGTTTCACACCAAGCCCTCGAAATGTTCTTGTTTCACCGCTAGTATGGTGGACATAATGGTACGAATGAAAGGGTATTGTTTTCATCGTACCAGAGACTGCTAAACTAGATATAGAGGATATGTGATTGTTTTGAGTGGATATGGAATATATCTCACCGAGAAGTGATACATAATTGAAAATGTTAAAATTGTATCCCTTCGAGTTGAAATATATTCCATATCCACTCAGAACAAACAAATTTAATTTTTATTTTATGATAATTGAAAATGAAATAATGGAACTATTTGGTGTCTTCGTACCTGTTCAAACGCGGATGTATTTGTTTACTACACAATGTCAGACAATGACAATAAGTGTGGGTGATATGGATCCTCATTGATAGAACTCAGTATCTCATCGTTTAGTATTTGTTTAAACTTACTTATTTTTCATCGATTGCGAAACAAGCTTTCATCTTATATTAATCACGCTCGATGTCTGCTTCCTGTAGACTTAACCAGTACTAGCGCCGATTGTGTGGCAAAATACCCAATTCAGAACCCGCTCATCACGGGATTCGAACCCGGGACCTTTGGTACGAGAGGCCGACGCTCTACCCCTGCACCACTGTCTTTCGTTTAGCATTAAACAAATTGTTATATCCTAACTATGTAACTAACGTGTCCTTAGATAATGATTTGCATAGAAGTTGTGGTCATTACACACTAACGTATTTGAGCAATAGGGGGATTTGTGAATAGTGTAGATCCATAGCAACCGCCAACGCGCCTGTACATCTTGATCTACACTGTTATACAATAATACGTGAAAGAAGATTGCACCAAACTTTAGACAAACAGTGTCCATTGCGATTGGATTGCGTGGATTTGTATTGAGATAATCATCTACGGTTGGTTTCCCTGTAACACAACTCATATAAAGCTTTGAAAATATTGTGGCAAATGGCGAGATTGCTCATTATCAGCAATTTTTCATTTTGACGCAATTTTTTCTACTCAATTAGCGCCCCCTAACAATTCATGAACGAGATCTGCATTTATCCTTCAAAAACTTTAACCGATTCAACGCTGATTTTTAGCTCTCTTGAGCTTTGCTCAAGGTGAGTTATTGTGATCGCCTTTTGTCCGGCGTCCGTCGTGCGTCGTCCGTCGTGCGTCGTCCGTCGTGCGTCAACTTCTTCTCCTCAGTAACCAGTGGGTCAATTGGGATGAAACTTCACAGAAAGCATCCTCTCAATGACCTCACCAGATTTCCTTCAAAATTTTGGAATCCATGGAGAATTCTGGTTTCCATGGCAACGAAATGAAAAAAACTTCAAAATTCTTCTTCTCCCAAACTGGTTGGCAGATTTTCAAATTATTATGTAGAAATGTTCCTTGGATGACCCTCTATGAGATTCCTTCAAGCCATGTTGATTGGTCGAAAAACATGGCCGCCAGGGGGGGGGGGGGGGGGGGGCGGGGCTATTTGGCTTATATGGCTATAGTGAAAACTCAACAAAAATCTTCTCCTCCGAAAGTGTCAGGCCTATTTTCAAATAATTTTGTAGAAATGTTCCTTGGATGACCCTCTATCTGATTTCTTCAATCCATGTTGATTGGTCGAAAAACATGGCCGCTAGGGGGGCGGGGCTATTTTGCCTTATATGGCTATAGTGAAAACTTAAACAATCTTCTCCTCCGAAAGTGTCAGGCCGATTTTCAAATAGTTTTGTAGAAATGTTCCTTGGATGACCCTCTATCAGATTCCTTCAAGCCAAGTTGATTGGTCGAAAAACATGGCCGCCAGGGGGCGGGGCTATTTTGCCTTATATGGCTATAGTGAAAACTTAAAAAATCTTCTTCTCCGAAAGTGTCAGGCCGATTTTCAAATAATTTTGTAGAAATGTTCCTTAAGTGACCCACTTTCAGATTCCTTCAAGCCATGTTGATTGGTCAAAAAACATGGCCGCCAGTGGGCAGGGATATTTTGCATTATATGGCTATAGTGAAAACTTAAAAAATCTTCCCCTCCAAAAGTGTCTGGCCGATTTTCAAATAATTTTGTAGAAATGTTCCTAGGGTGACCCTCTATCAGATTCCCTCCAGCCAAGTTGATTGTTGGAAACTATGGCTGCCAGGGGGCGGGGCTTATATAGCTAAAATGAAAAAAAATCAGGTGAGCGATTCCAGGGCCATCATGGCCCTCTTGTTTTAAAATGGACTAGTCCAGCTTTGCATCTGAAAGAGTTAGTTTAAACTTATTTATTTTAAATCGATTGCGAAACAAGCTTTAAGCTTATATTAATCACGCTCGTTGTCTGCTTCCTGGATACTTAACCAGTACTCGCGCCGATTGTGTGGAAAAATCCCAAAGTCAGGACCCGCTCATCACGGGACTCGAACCAGGGACCTTTGATGTGAGAGGCCGACGCTCTACCTCTGCACCACTGTCTTCCACAAAAGACACAAAAGAACATCTGAAAGAGTTCATAACCACATATAGAAACCAAAAGAAAAAACACTTTAGTTAGGTAGTCAACAATGTAGCCGTGTGAATGCACCGGCTGGTGGCACATGCTTCATAAAATCGGTTTCAGTAGTCAAATGGTAACATTGTTTTGTAATGAAGTGTTTTGAACCAGAACGTCAATGTGGAACGCAATGGAAGTTTGCAATACGTATCGGCTACATATAAAATTGTCTACGTCTTTGAAAAATTCGACATTATTTCTAACCTACCTGGACTAAGATAATGTCCTACTTTTCTGTAACATGACCGCAAATGCTAGGGAAAATAGGCTAACAGTCGAGAAATATCACACGACGCCAAGATGAAATATTTCTACGTAAAACTAAAGCCCTACGGGAAAAAATAAATGTATACTTGATGAGGCGATCAAGAAAGTTTAGCATGATCTAAATTATATAAACTTATTCTATAAATTATTTAAATGAATAATTTGTCAAGCTTCAGAACGAGTTTAGACGATTAGGATAATCAGCATCAATTCAAAGTATGTTAAAAGATACATGTACATGTATGTAGATATGTCTAAGAAATAATACCGACTTCTTGGTGTTAAAGTGATAAGAATTTAGGACTCTGGTTTGGAGATTTAGATTCCATTCCCATGCCTTGCATACCAAAGACTTTCAAACATGTTGTAGTTGTCTCCGTCTTTGGAATTTAGGTTTGTTAGGCAAAATATTATCAATGTTGCATCAGCGTAATAATCAAAGGTATTGGACGTACTGGGTACAATAGCATGGAAACACTGTGGTATATCTGAAATAGTGGAAACACACTGCATTGTCCAACGAGAGAAAGAGACAATTAATTATTTGCAGTCAACCTGTGTCTCTATGGTCTTATACACAGGAATGTTTGGCTCTATTGGAATAATTGGACTTTAGTACAGCAGTACTGCTCTGATATACAGAAAATGTCATTTGATAACAACTGCAGGAAAATCGATTTTTAGAGTTTCTTTAAATAAGTGACGCTTCAGATGAGATAATATTGATTATATGATACATGTACTACGTCCCATTCATAATACATAGTACATTGTTCAGATGAGATAATATTGAGTATATGATACATGTACTAGGGGCCATGCATAGTACATAGTACATAATTCAGGTGAGATAAGGGTGATTATATGATACATGTACTAGGGCTCATGCACAGTACATAGTACATAGTTCAGGTGAGATAAGCTTGATTTTATTATCCATGTACTACGGCCAATTCATAGTACGTAGTACTTTGTTCAAATGAGAGCATAATGATTATATGATCCATGTACTACGGCCCATTCATAGTGCATAGTACATTACTCAGATGAGATAAGATTGATTAAAAAACTCACAGACTATGGCCAATGCATAGTACATAGTTCAGATGAGATAATATTGATTGTACGGCCCATGCAAAGTACATAAAACATTGCTCAGATGAGATAGGATTGAGTATATGATACATGTACTACGACCCATTCAAAGTACATAATACATTGTTCAGATAAGATAGGACTGAGTATATGATACATGTACTACGACCCATGCAAAGTACATAAAACATTGCTCAGATGAGATAGGATTGAGTATATGATACATGTACTACGACCATGCAAAGTACATAAAACATTGCTCAGATGAGATAGGATTGAGTATATGATACATGTACTACGACCCATGCAAAGTACATAAAACATTGCTCAGATGAGATAGGATTGAGTACATGATACATGTACTACGACCCATGCAAAGTACATAAAACATTGCTCAGATGAGATAGGATTGAGTATATGATACATGTACTACGACCCATGCAAAGTACATAATACATTGCTCAGATGAGATAGGATTGAGTATATGATACATGTACTACGACCCATGCAAAGTACATAATACATTGTTCAGATGAGATAGGATTGAGTATATGATCCATGTTATACGGCCCATGCAAAGTACATTGTTCAGATGAGATAGGATTGAGTATATGATACATGTACTACGACCCATGCAAAGTACATAATACATTGTTCAGATGAGATAGGATTGAGTATATGATCCATGTTCTACGGCCCATGCAAAGTACATTGTTCCGATGAGATAGGATTGAGTATATGATACATATACTACGACCCATTCAAAGTACATAATACATTGTTCAGATGAGATAGGATTGAGTATATGATACATATACTACGACCCATTCAAAGTACATAATACATTGTTCAGATGAGATAGGATTGAGTATATGATACATGTACTACGACCCATGCAAAGTACATAATACATTGCTCAGATGAGATAGGATTGAGTATATGATACATATACTACGACCCATGCAAAGTACATAATACATTGTTCAGATGAGATAGGATTGAGTATATGATACATGTACTACGGCCCATTCAAAGTACATAATACATTGTTCAGATGAGATAGGAGTGAGTATATGATACATGTACTACAGCCCATGCAAAGTACATAATACATTGTTCAGATGAGATAGGATTGAGTATATGATACATGTACTACGACCCATTCAAAGTACATAATACATTGTCAGATGAGATAGGATTGAGTATATGATACATGTACTACGGCCCATTCAAAGTACATAATACATTGTTCAGATGAGATAGGAGTGAGTATATGATACATATACTACGACCCATTCAAAGTACATAATACATTGTTCAGATGAGATAGGATTGAGTATATGATACATGTAGTACGGCCCAATCTTAGTACATAGTTCAGATGAGATAAGATTGATTAGATGATACATGTTCTACGGCCTATTCATAGTTCAGATGTGATATTACGGCCCATTCATATTAAATTTGTGTAGTTCCAGATACATCTGCCCAAATGGATCTGTAAGTGTTGCCTCTTTTTTTCATAATTGACATTTATTTGGTTTGGTAGGGGCTTTAAATACGGATAGGTGCGCATGCTAGGATGATTGGAATGTATTGTGTACTGTGATAACATGCTACTTCTACGAGGAGTTTAACGTCGTCGATGTTTATACGAATGAATACACAGTCTGTCCACAGGGACTTTGCTCCTCTAAAAATAGATATGACCTACTCTATGCATAGATATTAACAAGGGTGGACACAGTTTTCTAGGTCGCCTCGCTTCAACTCATT
The DNA here is from genome assembly GCA_031761405.1 of Serripes groenlandicus. NCBI lineage: Eukaryota > Metazoa > Mollusca > Bivalvia > Cardiida > Cardiidae > Serripes > Serripes groenlandicus. The sequence continues at coordinate 57,683,708 of JASEVX010000001.1, forward strand.
TTTTTCAAAGTATTCGAACAAATATATGAATTTGAAATATGGAATCGGTCAATAATACTTTTCTCTATCGAACTATACCAAAATAACGTGAATTTGTTCTCCCTACGTATGTTAATTCCTTTGAAATATTCGCGAATTCTCCAAAAGGACAACATCCTGGACCAAAAACGAAAGTACCTACTATCGACATTTCGGAATAGTCCGTTTTTTTTCGTTGCGGTAATTGTCAGTGATATTGCGATTATTTTACCGGGGCACAGGACCAAATTCTTGGAAAAATAATCGCAATATCACTGACAATTACTGCAACGAAATAAAATGAACCATTCTTAGAGGAGCAAGTCCCTGTGGTTTGTCGAAAATGAGGAAAATCAGAGCGGCTGAAGACAGAAACTAAATGCGCTATCACCATTAGAAAGCAAAAAACAAACACGGATCCAATTAAACAGATCAAAAAGTCTGACCAAAGTTATCATAATTAAACCACAAACAAACCCCAGATTTTAACCCAGAGGTGATTTAACTATTCTTTAATCCTATTGAAAAAACCATGGAGAATCATAACAAGGACAAGTGTATTACATACAAACTGCTAACACAGCAATTATCGTTTTTTCCCCACTGTAATACACCTGCAGTATTTTACATGTAACACTTTATTTCTTTATCATTTAAATCTGGCAACGCGACAGTTGTGTTAGATTTTATTTGACTGTTAGATTTAAGAAGGATTTTATTTTACTGTTAGATTTAAGAAGGATTTTAGTGATTTATTTGACTGTAAGATTTAAGAAGGATTTTAGTGATTTATTTGACTGTTAGATTTAAGAAGGATTTTAGTGATTTATTTGACTGTTAGATTTAAGAAGGATTTTAGGGATTTATTTGACTGTTAGATTTAAGAAGGCTTTTAGTGATTTATTTGACTGTTAGATTTAAGAAGGCTTTTAGTGATTTATTTGACTGTTAGATTTAAGAAGGATTTTAGTGATTTATTTGACTGTTAGATTTAAGAAGGCTTTTAATGATTTATTTGACTGTTAGATTTAATAAGGCTTTTAGTGATTTATTTGACTGTTAGATTTAAGAAGGCTTTTAGTGATTTATTTGACTGTTAGATTTAAGAAGGCTTTTAATGATTTATTTGACTTTTAGATTTAAGATCGCTTAACCGTTGATTTTTATGAAAATGGGAAAGATTTTAGTGTCCGTTGGTCGCAGACAGCAGGATCTCGCTTATTGCAGGTTAATTTATGAATAAAGTTCAATGTGGTCGCTTACACCAGGGGGTCGGTTTTACCAGGTGGTCGGTGGTAGTACAGGTTTGACTGTATATAGTTCGTGATACTGAAGGCCGCTTTTTAGTATTTCACTATCAACGGTTTAACCCTTTCCCGTAGTAGCAATCGTCTTTTGATAATAATGTGGCAAAAGGAGACAATGCATATGAACTTTGCCCCCATATTTTCTATTCTATAATATTTTTGCTAAAATGTTTCCAAAGTCGTCTGCCCCAGATTTGAGGTATCTGGGAAAAGGGTTATTGAACATTCTGGAAAGTAACGCAGATTTGAAGATGGTGAGTGAATATCAGAAATATATACAAGTTGAAACGATCAAAGGTTGTTAAAATGTTCCAAATGACGAAACAGGTGATGAAACCTGGTAACACTATTTTGAACCAGTGAGGAAGGTTGGGCACAAACTATCGGCCATTAAACATGGCAATCATTGCAGTTTTCAAACAAATTTGCTTGTTGCATGACAAGGCTCCAGCATTTTAAAAACTCGTTCAACCCTGTGGATCACGTCGACCGTTAGACCTTGTCGACACTGTCTGCCTCGTAGACCTGTCTACCTGACGATCCTTTCTGCCTCGTCGACCCTGTCTATCTGACGACCTTGTAAACGTGTTCAACCACTCAACATGATAAAGGACCTTCGTTGTCCCACTGAATGCTTTTTGAGTGAAAAATTGAATAGATATAAACAACGTAATGTTTTTTTAACAATTGTGTATTAAAACACCAATAAACATTTTTTAAATTTGATTGCGCAAATATATGAAAGCCTATTAGGACCATCCGAGAACAAAAATATATTGTAAAGTCGTAATAACGCGAAAAAGGCGTTATAATGCGAAAAAGGGCGAAATAACGCGAAACAAGGCATAATAACGCAAAGTCAAGGCGTAATAATGCGAAGAAAGGCGTAGTAAGGCGAAGAAAGACATTATAACGCGAAAATAAAGGCGTAGTAACGCTAATAAAAAGCGTCATAACGCGAAATAAAGGCGTAATAACGCGTAAATAAAGGCATAATAACGCGAAATAAAGGCGTAATAACGCGAAATAAAGGCGTAATAACGCTAAACAAAGGCGTATTAACGCTTATAAAAGGCGTTATAACGCGAAAGAAAGGCGTTGTAACGCGAAAATAAACTCGTAATAACGCGAAATAAAGGCGTAATAACGAGAAACAAAGGCGTTATAATGCGAAGAAGAGGCGCATTAAGGCGAAAATAAAGTCGTAATAACGCGGAAAAAGGGCGTAATAAGGCGGGGAAAAGGCGTAATAACGCGAAAAAAAGGCGTATTAACGCGAAATAAAGTCGTTATAACGCCTTTTTGGCTATATATAAATCGATTACTGCTTTGAAAACTCTTTTATATACGGAATTATACATGGGTATAGATAAGATAAGGTTTTTATCACATGAAAATGGTTGTATCCGATATAATAATATTCTTTATATATATAACGTGTGCAGTATAACATGACCAGAAACTAGGAAAATGACGTCATACATATATCACTCACAGTGTGTGTGATATGGATTATACCTCAGTGATAGAACTCAGTATCTCATCGTTTAGCATTACATAAATTGTTATATCCTAACTATGTAACTAACGTGTCCTTAGATAATGATTTGCATATAAGTTGTGGTCATTACACACTAACGTATTTGAGCAATAGGGGGATTTGTGAATAGTGTAGATCCAGAGCAACCTCCACCAACGCTCCTGTATATCTTGATCTACACTGTTATACAATAATACGTGAAAGAAGATTGCACCAAACTTCAGACAAACAGCGTCCATTGCGATTGGATTGCGTGGATTTGTATGGAGATAATCATCTACGGTTTGTTTCCCGATAACACAATTCATATAAAGCTTTGAAAATATTGTGGCAAATGGCGAAATTGCTCATTATCTGCAATTTTTAATTTTGACGCAATTTTTTCTACTCAATCAGCGCCCCCTAACAATTCATGAACGAGATCTGCATTTATCCTTAAAAAACTTAAACCGATTCAACGCTGATTTTTTAAAGAATGGACTAGTCCAGCTTTGCATCTGAAAGAGTTCATAACCAAATATAGAAACCAAACGAAAAAACACTTCAGTTAGGTAGTCAACAATGTAGCCTGTAATGCGCCGGCTGGTGGCACATGCTTCATAAAATCGGTTTCAGTAGTCAAATGGTAACATTGTTTTGTAATGAAGTGTTTTGAACCAGAACGTCAATGTGGAACGCAATGGAAGTTTGCAATACGTATCGGCTATATATAAAATTGTCTACGTCTTTGAAAAATTCCATATTATTTCTCACCTACCTGGACTAAGATAATGTCCTACTTTTCTGTAACATGAACGCAAATGCTAGGAAAAATAGGCCAAAAGTCGAGAAATATCACGCCAAGATGAAATATTTCTACGTAAAACTAAAGTCCTACGGGGAAAATAAATGTATATTTAATGAGGCGATCAAGAAAGTTTAGCATGATCTAAATTATATAAACTTATTCTATAAATGATGTAAATGAATACTTTGTCAAGCTTCAGAACAAGTTTAGAAGGTCAGGACAATCAGCATCAATTCAAAGTATGTTAAGAGATACAGGTACATGTATGTAGATATGTTTAAGAAATAATACCGACTTCTTGGTGTTAAATTGATAAGAATTTAGGACGCTTCGTTGGAGATTCAGATTCCATTCCCATGCCTTGCATACCAAAGACTTTCAAAAAGGTTGTAGTTGCTTCCGTCTATGGAATTTAGGTTTGTTAGGCAAATAGTATCAATGTTGCATCAGCGTAATAATCAAAGGTATTAAACGTACTGGTACAATAGCATGGAAACACTGTGGTATATCTGAAAAACTGTAAAGCACTATCCAAACAAAGCGGAAACACACTGCATTGTCCAACATTGTCAACCCCGTGTCTCTTTGGTCGTAAAAACAGGAATGTTTGGCTCTATTGGAATAATTGGACTTTAGTACAGCAGTACTGCTCTGGTATACAGAAAATGTCATTTGATAACAACTGCAGGAAAATCGATGTTTACAGTTTCTTTAAATAAGTGTATTACGGCCCCTGCATAGTACATAGTACATAGTTCAGATGAGATAAGATTGATTATATGATCCATGTATTACGGCCCATGCATAGTACATAGTTCATATCAGATAAGATAGATTATATGATCCATGTATTTCGGCCCATGCATAGTTCAGATGAGATAAGATAGATTATATGATCCATGTATTACGGCCCATGCATAGTACATAGTTCAGATGAGATAAGATAGATTATATGATCCATGTATTACAGCCCATGCATAGTACATAGTTCAGATGAGATAAGATAGATTATATGATCCATGTATTACGGCACATGCATAGTACATAGCTCAGATGAGATAAGATTGATTATTGCCGCCGCATGGAAGGGCGGCGTCGGTATGGGATAGGTTTTAATATAGTATAATAGGGTGACGTAATCGAAAAGGGAGCAACAAACATTATTATTGTTAAGAAAAACTCTATTATATGTTTGAAAAAAGCAACCTTTATGAATCAATAAATTGTATTGACTGATTTAAGTAATAAAACGATGCAAAATAGGTATGTCTTCTACTGTTATTTCAAATCATTAGACATATTTAATTTGTATTTAATAACTTTTCCCCAACTTCCTAGCTTGTTTGGTTTACGGTCCCGAAATTCGGGGAGCATTTTTGCCTATTTATAAAAATCTGTTGAATTTCTAAACTTAAAACGTTCCTCTCCATACAGATTGTTCATTATGTCCATTATATTCTTGCCATATGTAGACTATACATGTGAACTTTTTCTTTTTATTTCATAAATGCTCAATTTTGATATTTTCTTTAATATCCTTATTCAATCGACTATTTTTATAATGGAATTTTAGAAGGGAGTTAACTTTAAAGCTTGTGTCATATTTAACTTATAACCAGAGGCATTAAACCTTAATATATGTTAGTATTTAAGCACCTTTGTGTTCTTTTTTTTTGTGTGTTTTTATCTAATTGATCTAATTAGAGCAGATTTTAAACCGTTTATAGGTAAAAAATTAAGAAACTTCAGCTTCTTTGACACATAATAGTTGCAGTCAATGTTAAGCAAACAGTAAACCATATGCTTTTAGAACTAAACTTGACATTTTACGACTAATGCTGAATATCATATGGATCGCAGCATATAAAACGTCTATCCCTACGTCAAAACTGATCCTTTCTGCTCTTGGTAACCTTTTATCATAGGCTATGGTAGCCAGATGAGCAATGTAGGCACATCTTTGTCTTCTTGTTTAAAATAAAGGAACATTTGGCCTTCTTTTTCGAAATATTTACATCCTGTTTGCACGTTATTTACATGTGCTGAACTGCATCTGCTTCCTTTAATTCATGCTTCAAAATCATGCACGGCGTCTTTGATGTTTTCCACAAAATTCGTCTTATAATGATACATGTGGTACGGCCCATGCATAGTACATAGTACATACTTCAGATGAGATAAGATTGTTTATATGGTCCATGTATTACGGCCTATTCATATTAAATTTGCGACGAGTGTAGTTCCAGATACATCTGCACAAATGGATCTGTAGGTTTTGCCTTTTTTTAATGTAAAATGAATTCGCAGGAAAATATTTATCTAAAATTGACATTTATTTGGTATGGTAGGCGCTTTGAATACGGATAGGTCCGTATGCTAGGATGATTGAAATGCATTGTGTACTGTGATAACATGCTGCTTCTACGAGTAGTTTAACGTCGCCGATGTTTATACGAATGAATACCTCCCTCTATCAAATACATACACAATGGAGGAATAGATGTTTCCAGTGAATAATAGTTTCTGACAATTCATCTTGGGGCAGTTGTTGACCATATTTGCAAACATGGTTGGAGAACGAATAACCAATACTGCAGAAATTCGCTCTTATGTAAACGTCCGCAGTAGTGAAAGATATTTTTGCCGACATTTCTGGTGTTTATGGGTCTGCAAAGGTGTCTTTTGACAGTTTTTTTATATGAAGAAAAAGATTGTTGGACACAGTCTGTCGAAAATGAGGAAAATCAGAGCGGCTGAAGACAGAAACGTGTGACAAAACGTAATGATGGTTACAGAAATTCTTCAAAAAGATACTTCATATACATGATTAAAGAGCCGATAAAATAAATGTGCCATCACCATTAGAAAGCAAAAAAAAAACACGGATCAAATTAAACAGATCAAAATGTCTGACCAAAGTTATCATAATTAAATCACAAACTAACCCCAAACTATCCAATAAATAATTCCAATTTGAGGTGATTTAACTATTCTTTAATCCTATTGAAAAATCAAAGCACTGAAAGTGCTCACAGTAAGGGGCTAACTGCAGATAACATTTGGACATGGTAAATACCGATCCCAAAAGTCTAACTTGAACACTTTACACTAGCACTTTGTTAGTTAGCACTTTATATCCATATATTAAATGATAAAGGAGTAAAGCAAAATACTGTACACACAGTATGATGGTCTATCGATATACTAAAAGTTGGCATACACATGCGCATCTGCTATCTGGATAGTTTCTGCTTAGCACACCTCCTGGTTTTACAATGGATTGTTAGCCGTGGTTTTTTTAATGCAATTAACACATATACATTTCATATCAAAATCATAATAACCTAAAAATGATAATTATATTGAGAATTTTACTTTCAAAGCAGAAATAAAATCCTGTGTTATCTACATTTTCTTCAGCTTGCAATGACTGAAATATTGTTAAAAGCGACGTAAAACATCATACACACGATTTAATCATTTCTTAGTGTTTCACAACGCATAGGTGAATAGTTTTAAATGCATTGCTTTTGAATTCATTTTAAATCCCAACATTTTGAAAGAGTTTATTGCAGTTTATTTGTGGCATCAACAATAATGTTGACTAGATCCAGGCAACAGTTACATTTTAGAGTGTTTTAAATGACAATTGCATCACTGATATCGGCAATTTATAAGACAAAAAATATTATATTTTTCTTATAAACAAAATTATCTGCCCAAAGCGGGAATCGAACTCTAGTCTCCCGCTTCACGATCGAACATGCTAACCGCTACGTTACGCGGCCACTTCTATTAGGAGGATTTTTTTTATAATAAAATTACAAGAGAAAGTTGATGCAAGGCATCAATGTCGCCGGAAAAGACTGCATTGATTTATTTATGTATTCTTGACTTTCCTTAGTCTATTCAAACATTAGGAACGTTGAAATGAAAACATTTGCTTATAAATTTTATATTCATACCTATACATTAGGGTATCTATAAAAAATTAACGAAATGTGTACACATTTATCTTGGCTTAAATTTAATTTTGCTGTTGTTACTTATTTAAATAATAGTATTCATTCATATAATTTCAATGTTTGTCAATCTTATTCGAATCACAAGGTAAATATCCTGGTATTGCTTTAAAGGGAGGTAATTTGAAGAAAACAAAAGTCTTCAAAAGGAGAAATATATCAGCATTACCGTCTACAGTTTAAATTGTTCTATTGTTTGTGGATTTAAAAATGAAATATTGCGGCATTCAAACATTCGTCTTGTACTTGTCTAAAATAAAATAATATCACTCGCTTTTTCATATCGAAATGCGCATGCGCGAAAATCGATGTTAAAGGTCACGAAACTACACAACAGAATAGGGTCTATATTTAGCTTAGAAACAGTTCCTACTTTAGATATTCATGGATTAACATTATTAAATGAATTCTACACAAATCAAGACATCTCTTTGAACATGAAAACAACATTTAGTAAGTTAAAATTGCTATTAAAAGGAGAATCCGAAATTGACCTCAATGATGACACATAAGAGTCTGCATTAGGGGGTGTTTGTTCACGTCTTGAAGGGACCACTTTTGTCTTCGTAAATAAGACAAAAAACTTAAATGCGAGTGAAATAAAAAAAACTGCAAACATTAAAAAATCGGAATATTTATTTCATTTTAGATGTGTCATTTATTAGTGTTCGTAAACAACCACAATTGTAATATGTTCAAATCATCTAGATTTGTTTCTTTCTAATAATAAGCCGCCCTCCCATGTGATTTCCGAAAACCTATTAAAAATAGAAGTCGCGGGCTTCTGCCCGGCGACTAATAAACCGATACACGAGTTAGCGAATTATTTAGTATTGAAGCGTTTTATCTTGATAAAAAACAAATGTCATTTAAATCATTTGTTTTATAACTAGGACTCACTTGACTATCTTATTCCGTCTGCTGGGGTTGTTCAGGTTATTATTTTTTTGAGAATTTGATGTATTTACGCAGGAATCTAAAATGAAATACTCTAGTACTTAGATTCCTGATTAACGTTACCGCTGGAAATACATTTTATTCGAAAGGATTTTTGGAAATTCCGACGCCTAGGCTCACTTGCACATTTACCGTATATATGTTATATTTTGTCAACTATTTATTTTATTATCATTTAAATAATTTGAATGTTTGTGTATATATGTTATCATTGGGACTCGATTATCTGAAAAAAAAATTGAGTCGGAATAGAAAAGTTGCCTTTACTCCAATAGATTTACAATATTTAAGAGTTACCAATGGTAATTTAACATAATGTGTTTACATACATCGACTTTTGAATGATTTAGACTAAATGTCAGTATTTTTGCGAAGTTATGTATTATGTCATTATGTGAGGGTATCAACATGTACAATTTTGTGTTATCAACAATAATGTTGACTAGATCCAGGCAACAGTTACATTTTAGAGTGTTTTACGTATTCAGTATGGATTTTTCGCCAAAACAACTGATCTGAGTAAACGCCATCAGCTGACAGAGCAGATGTCTCATATAGCAGATCATTTACAAATTGCTTTTAATATATCCGAAATCTGAAGTATAAATTTGGTAAATGTGTACATTTGTAAGACATTAACATTAATATTGTCTTAATTTCAACAACAATTACATTCCTAAATATTTTCAAATTACTTGTGCTGAAGATGCAAACAAACATCATATTTCACTGCTGTGTAATCCGATCGCAGTTAGCACCCTCAGCTGACAGTACAAGATATATCATTTAGTAGATCTATTCTAAATAGCGATTAATATATCCAAAGTGTAGGATTAATTTGAAATTTGACAATCAACAATTAGTTAAGAGTCTGTTGCGCATTAGCAAGAAAACAATACATAATATAATTATTTATATATACATAAGACATACACATTCGTGCTGGACGGGCTGGGCTGATCTATCGAATAACATGAAAAGTATGATACTTGTACTTATATGAAAGTACATTTACTTCTGTTTTTCTTTCTTCTTTTAATTCTTTATTAATTATTTTCGTAATTGAAAAGCATTGTACAAGAAATAGGCTATACGGGTTATAATGTGTTTATTTCCTGATGAGATGATATTGTAAAAGGACATGTGTGTTCTGTTCTTTAACCAGTAGGGCAAACAATATATTTTCCGTATTCGTTCATACGATGAGCAGTAGAAAAAGAAATGTATCTCTGCTTATTGCAGGTTAATTTATGAATAAATTTCAATGTGGTCGCTTACACAAGGGGGTCGGTTTTACCAGGTGGTCGGTAGTACAGGTTTGACTGTATATAGTTCGTGATACTGAAGGCCGCTTTTTGGTATTTCACTATCAACGGTTTAACCATTTCCCATTATAACCTTCGCAACCAAAACGACTTTGTAAATCTTCCCAGAAGAACTGTAATTTTTGAAAGATCATTTGTACCCTCCGCAATTCAACTCTGGAATTCTTTACCAGATAATCTAAGAAATATTCAATCCCTCGGGATGTTTAAACGTAAACTTTTACAAACAATGTTCCCCAAAATTGAAGTTCCAACATACTTTTTACACGGACAACGATTTTCTTCTGTTATACATGCTAGATTACGAAACAAATGTAGCGACTTAAAGGATGATCTTTTCCATAATCATGTCTCTAATCATAATCTGTGTATATATTGTTCAGTACCGGAAACAACTGAACATTACTTTTTCCAGTGTAGACAATATATTAACGAACGATATCGTTTATTTCAAAGTACGCGACATCTCCATCCTCTAAACTGCATGGTATTATTGTTTGGTAATCCCAACTTAAGCCAAGAAGAAAACATTACTATTGTAAACTCGGTCCACAGATATATTCTGGAAACAAAGCGCTTCAAACAGTAACTATAACTATAACAATGTCCTATAATGCAGGCTGACCCTACAAGAG
>JASEVX010000001.1:57694498-57750286 GCA_031761405.1 Serripes groenlandicus
GATCGAGATTCTTGAAACTAGCGCTTCAACGAGTAACTCTAGCCTATAACGAATGTTCCGAGATTAAGATGCATGCTGACCCTACAACATTCAGTGTATCCTTCTGTTCTTTCACTGTCTCAATCTTATCACATCTTCAAGAAGAGTCGGAGCGAGCGAGAGAGAAACGAGTGTATATTCATCTCTGACTCTCGTCATCTGCCTGGTCGCTCTCATGACTGTGGTCTCTGCTCTATGCTCGTATCTCCCAGTCAGGTCGTCTCTGAGTCTATTGCTGGTGCTCAATCGGGATCTATCGATCTGGATCTCTGTGCTTCAATATCTCTCACGGTGTTATGTAGGTCGTCTCGGGGTCGTAAGTCTGGGTGGTATACAGGGCGTGTCGGGGTCGTGGATGGGTCGTCGTGAGTCCGGGTGGCGGGTCGGTTTTTTTGTGCTATGGGGGGCGGGGGTATTCATCATGGTTCTATTTCTTTGTGTGGTGTGCATATGTAGGTAAAATTTACACTATGTTGTTTTTGGACGTAATATGGTGTTCATCGGGCGGTGTCTTGTGCGTGTCGGTGTCGGGGTCGGTTGGGCTCGGGGTGCGACGTGCGAGCTTTCAGGGAGTCCATCTATTATTGGGTGGGGTGTTCTTATAGGACTAGCGATTGTACTCTCGGGTCAACCGAGCAATCTTATAACAGTCACTGGTCATTCACGATCTACATATTATGACACCTGCCCAGTCCTGTCTTTTAGGTAGCTTACTAGGTACCCCTTGCTCTAGCGCTCTTTCGTCGCGCAATGCAATTATCTCTCACATCTTTTCAAAAAGTGCATTTCAGTCTTTATATGACCCTCATCCCGTCGTCGAAGATCGATATCGCGTCACCCTCCCGCCACTCTCAGTCATTCCCTCTTCCTCCTCGTCTTACACCTCGTCTTCGTCTTACAAAGCTCTCGCTGATCTTACTACATTCTATACTCATGGTATAGATGTTCACTGTTATAATAATTAGGTGTGTGGTTGTGGTTCTATCAGTTCGGAGTTATGGTGGGGTTATGTACTTTATGGGGGGGTTGGGGGAGGGTGTGTTTGGGGGTTGGGGGGGGGTGTGTAAGGGGGGGTGTCGCATGGTCGCCCGATTTCTTCGATCCCCGGGCGGGGATACTACAGACTAAAGACTTTTAAAACTGGTTTGTACATGGAGCTGTCTCCTCTCATTTAGGCGACACTAAGCGGTTGCGGGTTAGCCTAAAGGTATACAGACTGGCAGTGTCGGGATAATATGGACCTAGTCGTACTGGGTTACCCTACCCACGTAACTTCCGTACCCTATAATAGGAATCCAACTTGTTGAATCAGCCAGCGTAAACACACCAAACAAACAATCAAAGCAATTTTTGAAAACGTACATCAGCATACTTTCTAACTTTACATACAAGGTTAACTTCTCTCGAATCCCTATATTTTTTCTAATCATGCTAGTGTAGCATCTATATTCCCGTAGCATTATCTATACCTGGAACCTTACTCACCAATCTCTGTGTGATTATCATCTGAGGACCACCATTGTAGTGATTCGCTCCACAGTGGCGGCCAATGGGTTCTTCCGGTGTCGGATTGCGTGCTCTGTAGTTTTTCTGGGCCTTTTCGTAGGAATTCTTGTTCTGCTATAGACGCTGTTTCGTCACTCTCTCAGAGGAGGGCTCACTTCACCGGGGGCGTAGCGGTTCATCTCGTCTTCTAGACGTGATGCTCAATCTCGTATGCTAAGTTCGATCGCTTAGATCGCACTCATTCTCCGAATTAAATCTTGCGAGTAATCATCTCATTCTATTTCCACTTTCACAATGCTTACTTTGTATTTCGACTATGCACTTACTTCAATTGTAGATAGCTTAGGGTGAACCCTCCGCGGCCCTTCGGGCATCCTTTACAGTTCTGTCTGTTATGTTAGGGATTTGAACGGTGATTTTTTGGGGGGTGGAAGGTTGGGGCAGGTTTAATTGGGTGTGGGTGGGGTGTGTTGGGAGGGGTGTGTGGGGGCGGGGGGCGGGGGGGGGTGGTGGGGTGGGGTTGGCCGGGTGGGGGTCGGGGGGGGGCGGGGAGTGGGGGGGGGGGGTGGGGGATGCGGGGCGAGGGGGGGGTGTGGCGATCTGGACTGGGGGTAGGGGTGGGCGGAGATGGGTTGCTTGGGGGGGGGTGCGGGGGGGGGGGGCGGGGTGGCGGGGGGGTGTGAGTGCCAACATAGGCGGGGTGGGGGGGGGGGGGGCGGGGGGGGGGGGGCGCGGGGGGGGGGGGGTGGGGGGCGGGGCCGCGGGGTGGGGGAGGGGGGGGGGGGGTGGGGGGGGGTGGGCTCTCTTGGGGGGCGGTGGGTGTGGGGGGGCGTGCGGGGGGGGGGGGGGGAGGGGTGCGGGTGGGGGGGCGGGGGCGCGCGGGGGGGGTCGGGCGCGGGGGGGGGGGTGGCGTGCGGGTTCGGGCTCTGGGGCGTGGGAGGGGGCGCTGTCGGGCGGGGGAGTGGGGATAGGGGGGGGGGGGGGACTATGGGTGCGGGTGGGGGGTGTGGTGGGGGGGGGGGATGCGTGAGTGGTGCGTGTTCGGCGTGTCTGGGGGGTGTGTGCGGGGGGGGGGGGGTGTGGCGGTTGTGTCTTGGGGGGGTGTGTCTGGGAGCGGTGGGACGGGGGTATTTGGGGGGGGGGGGGGGGGTGGGGGCGGTGGGGGGGGGGGGGAGGGGGGGGGGGTTTGGGTGGGTGGGGGGGGGGGGGGGGTGGGGAGGTGGGGGGGGGGGGGGGGCTCGGGTGGGGGGTGGGGGGCGGGGGGGGGGGCGGGGGGGAGTTGGTCGCGTGGCGGGTCGGGGGCCCCTCGGGTGGGGGTCATCGGGCGGTTGGCGGGTGTGTTGTGTGCTGGCGGGGGGGGGTGTGGGGGGGGGTGGGGCGTGGTCGGTGTGGCGTCTGGGGAGTCGGGGGGCTGGGGTTGACACCCCCGGTCTGGCGTGGGGATGGGTGTGGTTCTGGTGGGGGCGGGGGGGGGGGGGGGGGTGGGGGGGATGTGGTCGTGGGTGGGGGTGGTCTTACTTGTGGGGGGTGGGGATGGGTGCGGGGGGGGGGGGGGGTGCGGATTGGGTCGGGGGGGTGGGGTGGGGGGGGGGGGGGATGGTCGTACACATTCGATTAGTGTAGTCGGTGGGTCGGTGGGGGGTCGGGTGGGGGGGGGGGGGGGGGTTTCGGGGGGTAGGCGTGGGGAGGGGGGGGGGGGGGGGGGTCTTCTCGGGCGGGGGTGAGGGGCGGGGGGGGTTGGGGGGGGGGGGGGGTGGCGGGGGGTGGGGCGGGGGGTGGGCGGGTATCGGGGGGGGCGGGGGTGGCGGGGGAGAGGTAGGGGGGGGGGGGGGGGGGGGGGGCGTGCGTAGGGCGATGGGGGGGCGAGCGAGTGGGGGGGTGGCGGTCGGAGGGGCGGGGCGGGCGGTGGGTGGGGGGCGCGAGGGGGGGGTGATGGGTGGGCGGGGTGGTCGGGGGGTGGGGGTGGGGGGTGAGGGTGCGGCGTGCGGGTGCGGGGGTCCGGGGGGGGCGGGGATGCGGGGGCAGGGGGTGGTGGGGGGGGGGGGCGGGGTGGCGGGGGGGGGGGGGGGCGGAGGGTTGGGTCTCGATGGGGGGGGGTGGCAGGGGGGTGGGCGCGGGCGGGGTCGGGGGGGGGGGGTGGGGGGGGGGGGGGGCTGGTCGGGGGGGTGGGGCGACAGGGGTTTGGGGGGGGGGGGGGGGAGGTTTAGCGGGGGTGTGTCTGTGGGGTGGGTGGCCGTGTTGGGTGCGGGGGGTGTTCGTTGGGGGTGGGGCGTTGTTTACGGTGGTAAGTTGGGGCGGGGCGCTGGCGGGGGGGGGGGGGTCGGGGGGGGTGGGGGGGGTCGGGGGGTGAGGACGGCGGGGGGAGGGGTTGGGGTGTCGGGGGAGGCGGGTGTGAGGGGGGGGATGTGCGGGGGGGGGTTCGAGTGAGGGGTTGGGGTGTGGGGGGGGGGGGGGCGCGGTGGGTGGGTTCGGGGGGGGGGGGGGCAGTCGTACTCGAGAAGAGAGATAGAGCCACAGCCGAAGATAGCAGAGAGAGTCAGAAGCAGAGAGAGAGACACAGAGAGAGAAGCAGAGAGTCAGAGTCAGAGAGTGAAGTGTTGAGATTGGCGTCGTCTCGATGTCGGTACGAGTGCTCTCTCTCGTACAGATGCTCAGTGGCAGCTGATGTGTGATAGAGGGCTAGACGTGTGGTGTCTTGGCTCTCCATTATCTAGTGCTTCGTATGTGCTTGTCTCTTCGTCGTGAATGCTAACTCTTCGTCACGTACTATCTCCTCCTATTTATGGGTTATGAGGTATCATGATTATAAACTGCAAATTTAAACGATATTTCATTTCAAAGATGAAAAACATGCATAATGAGAGTGTTTGTCAGCAATATATGATGTATTCTCATAATATCGAAGTTGTGTTGTCATCATTTGTTCAATTTGCAGGCAGGAGGGGAAAGAAGCCGTAATTAACAAGTTTGAGAACTTGTGGCTCGACCCTTTTGCTTTATATGTAATCTCTAATGATGTTATACCATGTGATTTATTTGACAATACAATATGTTTAAACTAAACCCTTTCCATAGCAGCAGTCGTCTTTTGATAATAATGTGGCAAAAGGAGACAATGCTCAAGAACTTTGCCCCCATATTTTCTACTCTATTCGATGATTATTACTCCCATTTATAGAGATTTTCCATATTTTTGCTAAAATGTTCCAAAGTCGTCTTGTACCGGATTTGAGTTATCTCGGAAAAGGGTTATTGGAAATTCTGGAAAGTAAGGCAGAATTCGAAGATGGTGAGTGAATACAGAAATATATACAAGTTGAAACGTCCAGAGGTGTTAAAATGTTCCAAATGACGTAACAGGTATTGAAACCTGGTAACACTATTTTGAACCAGTGAGGAAGTTGGGCACAAAATATCGGCATTAAACATGGCAAATATGGCAATCATTGCAGTTTTCAAACAAATTTGCTTGTTGCATGACAAGGCTTCGGTATTTTAAATACTCGTTCAACCCTGTGGATCACGTCGACCGTTAGACCTTGTCGACCCTGTCTGCCTCGTTGACCCTGTCTACCTGACGATCCTGTCTGCCTCGTCGACCCTGTCTACCTGACGACCCTTTCTGCCTCGTCGACTCTGTCTACCTGACGATCCTGTCAACCTAGTCGACCATGTCTGCCTCGTTGACCCTGTCTACCTGACGACCCTTTCTGCCTCGTCGACCCTGTCTACCTGACGATCCTGTCAACCTAGTCGACCCTGTCTGCCTCGTCGAATGAGTGAAACAAAATGAATAGATAACATGTAGAAACAACGCAATGTTTTTTAACAATTGTGTATTAAAACATCAATAAACATTTTTAAATTTGATTGCGCATTTATACCAAAGCATTAATAAAAAATCCAGACTATTTTAGTCTTATACTATACTTGAGCCAAACTTCCATTTTAGCAAGGGGCTCGTTAGAGCCAATTGCTATTGTAGGCGAAATCCGAAGACACTCATTATTTTGAGACTGGAATTTAGACTAGTGTTTTACAATATCGGCATTGAATTACTTCACATCTGTCTTTCTATATCAGCTCTCCGTTTCCTAACAACCACTCGGGTTCAGATAGCTGTCTTGGTAGTTGCAGGTCGTATATAATGTCAATGAAAGTGGATGATCTGTGGAATACTTTTTAAAAATGAATGGATTGTTGCCAGCTAATACCCATGTCGGTCCTTTCGAACCGCCCAAATAGTTCCTGTCTGAAAATCAAAATACGGTAACTTGGTAAGATTTCGACCGGACAATTGGTTTGATTTGATATCACTTAATCAATAGAAAGATCTCAGAAGTATTTTGATTTTAAATTATATGAATTACAAAATTGAAAATTAAAATGTATTTATACGTTTTCAACATACTTGATCGCGCGTAAAGTTCATGGGTGATTCCTAAATATTGTAAATCGAATGGAGTAATTGCAGATTTTCCAAATCCGACTCAAAAAACAAATTCAGATAATCGAGTCCCAATGATAACCTATATACTCAAAAAAATGAAATTATTGAAATGATCATAAAATAAGTAGTTGACAAAATATAACATATACGGTAAAGTGAAAGTTAGCTTAGGCGTCGAAATTTTAAAAAATCCTTTCGAATAATTTACAGCGGTAACGTTAATCGGAATCTAAGTACGAGAGTATTTCATTCTAGATTCCTGCGTCAATACATCATATTTTTCAACCGAAATTAACCATAACAACCCCAGAAGACGGTATAAGATAGTCAAGTCCCAGTTATAAAATGTACTCCAAAGAGAATCAAATTATTTAAATGATAGTTGTTTTTTTATAAAGATAAAACGCTTCAATTATAAATAATTCGCTAGCTCGTTTATCGATTTTAAATGATTTCATTATTAACTCGCTACGTATTCGCTTGCCACGCGGAGACCAGGGTTCGATTCCCGGACTGGGCAGATTTTTGTCTTATACATTGCTTATATCAGTGGTGCATTTGTCATTTGAACCCTCTGCAACAACTCCTTCAAAAGGTTGGGATTTTAAATTAATTCAAAGGCAATGCATTTAAAACTTTTCACCTATGCGTTGTGAAACACTTTAAGAAATGTATGAATCGTTTGTATGATGTTTTACGTCGCTTTATACAACATTTCAGTTATATCACGCTGAAGATAATGTAGATAACACAGGATTTGATTTCTGCTTTGATAGTAGAATTGGACTCCCAATATTGTTAGGCAATTGTGACTTTGATATGACATGTATATGTGTTAATTGCATAAAAACAAACCGTATTTTGCGTTCAACTCATTTATCATTCAATATATAGACATAACGAAGTGCTATTGTATAGTGTTCAAGTTAGACTTTTGGGATCGGCAAATTCATGTTCAAATGTAATCTGCAGTTAGCCACTTGCGCTGAGCACTTTCAGTTCTTTGATAGTTATAGATATCGATCGCTACACGATTTCTATTCTACTGTTCATATGTACTACCGTAATTAACCAAAGTCAGTATACGGCGACGCTTTCCGGACATGGATTTGAAGATTAAAAGTATGGACAATACACAATACATTTCGAACAATCCGCATAGTCTTCCTTAGTCTGGAGTACCTTCCCCTTACTATCATAGGAAGTCGGGAATCAGACTAAGTCTTCCTCTGATTAAAACGTTTATCCAGATGATTCAAGTCCACCTGGATAGCGGAATGGTGAACAGGGCAGGTCGTAAGTGTACAAATGTCGGTTTTCGAGTGCCATGGCTCTTTGTAACATACATAATTGAGGAGTATGTTACAAAGGTTGTGTTCTTTAATGTTATAGCTCATGTCAAGATTGTAGAAGATCATCGGTTCTAAACTAAACTCGGCAGTGCTTGCTTATTTCTGCGAATATAAAAGTGATCAGACTAGTACAATACCTTCTGCATTTTCTGGCTATTTATAAGTTATTTGGTAAATAAATTTGTTTACTTCCAATCAAATTATTAAAAGCGTCGATACTTTCCAATACGAGTATAAATAAGGCGAGATATGTTCTAAGTTTGCTCTGTGCATTAATTGAACATTAATATACACTATTTCAGCCAGTTCCTGAGTAAAGGTACAAGTTGGCACTTCTCAACACTGTAGGTTCAGATCATCTGTTCGATATTATATCAATCTACACTAGTTGACAGAATCTTCTAACAAGGTTGTGTAAATAATATGTGAATGGGTGCACAGGATGATCTGGATCTATACTAATCACAAAAAGCCAAAGTGTAAATATTCCCATGTACGGGCTCATTTTACAAGTAATTTGGTCAGCAACAATATGGTAGCAGGAGTATACTTTCTTCTACACTTCACTGTTTTCATAACACGTACAAATAAACGCCGTATATATACGACGCAGCTCTGTCTCTCTTGTCACATACACCGAACTGTCCAAGAGTATTGATTGAACGTTTGTAGCAGACCTTAATACATCTTATTTGTCTTGGAAATAATGCTGGGTAAACAACGTTTAATCTTTCTGTGTTTGCTCGGCTCACTAGAATAATATACTGTTATAGCCAACGAGAACATGAACAAATCAGGCTTTTTGGACAACGGAATGGAATTCATTCAATACAGTCACACTTATTTTAGCTTGTGTCACTTCTGTTAAGCAGCCATCTTGTATTAAACAGCCACTTGAAGATTATCCAAAACAGGGATTTCTTCTTGTTTGACTTTTATTAAGCAGACACCTGTGTTCAGCAGCATAAAACAGGTTTGACTGTATTTGATTACAGTGAAACTACTCCAGAGGTATATCTAACATTTTAAATAAAAGCAGCCATTCAGGAAGATGTCGCTCTCACAGGTTAAAATGAGCAGTCCCGCGAGAAAACCAACATTTTGGACTCTGCGTAAAGTATCGACCCGGATCAGCCTAGGCCTAGTCGTAAAGTATCGACCCGGATCAGCTTTGCGCAGGCTAACCCGGACAGACAATTTTCGCCTCCTGTGGATTTTCTGTTTCAGGAATCATTACCATATACCTCTATTTCCAAGAGACGTAATGTGTCGGTCCGTATTAGGCTGTGCGGACTGTGTAGGCTGATCTGCGTCGATACATTACGCAGAGGCCAAAATGTTGGTTTTCTCGTGAGACGGCTCAAAAGTTGTCCTGACATCAAGAGAAACGAGATCATTTTTAAGTGCTTTAAATTAAATTAATTTTACTTTCACAGTTTTCATTAATGCATTGCATGACATTGACATCATCAAACTATCCGATTTAGTTTGTTATTTTAAAGAGAAACGAGACACGCTGATATTCGAACCAACAACACTCCTCTTAGTTATTACTATTTAAACATATTAAGTCAACGATTTAACCAAAACGGATTCTAAGCTCTGTACAATATCATACCCGAATATGAACACATTGAACACTGTATATTTACCGCTTACCTCCCTTTTTATATTGTTTTAAATATGTCAGCTACAATAGGAATCAGTTGAATGTAAATTTGTTCAATAAACTTTATCCGTTTATTTGATTTCTTTATGCCGAAAAGTATAATGAATTTATAAATTAGGATATTCTTTTCCTTTACGGCATTAATGCCGAGTGCGAGGGAAAACAATCCCAACCAACACCAACAACTATTACGGTACCAAACCCTGTCATAGTTGAAATATGAGGGCCGTTCTAAATGTTAAGAACTTTCACGAAAATAAAAGCAATTATTAATTTCCCCCGGAAAACTCAAAATATTACTCGATTAAATGCACTCAAAAATAGCTAGAAACAATGTACGATGAATGTTCGTTTAATACAGTCTCGATACGTATACACCAACCCATATTACTAAGATATCACGCTTCGTTTAAAGCAGGTTATTCGATTACTTCCCTTTACAGTTGAAACTATGTATAGAGAGCATCCATCGGAAGGCAACAATCCGGTCTTTGTCCAATTACGGTCTTTAACTGCAGGGTCGTTTAGGCGGAAAATGAGAAGTTTGAAAATAAAAAGGGTAGTTGTTATAGACAGGGAATAGCTATTCCAAGGTTGTCTTTCGTACAGGTTCGATCACGAAGCTACTGTATGGTTATATTGCTATTTCACTAGTGCAGTGTACCGAATGCTGTTTTCAATTGTGCGTGCTCCATTTATTTGTTTGGTTCTGTTGGTCGATGTGCTACCTTAGAAATCTTTAACCAGTTACCATATTTGCAATATTTACAATCTTCGCAGGTAGAAGTATGTTGAAGGTGCTGAACTCCAGTGTATAGATAGTATAGTCAAACTTTTAAAACTGTTCAAAAGTTGTCTTGAAATATAAGAATCATAATTCTGAGGTAAAATAAGAGTAACAATTTCACTTTCCAGTACAAAAAACATTTTATTTTTTAAGCTTAGACATACCCAGTAAGCCAAATTATAATTTACATTTTTTCAACATTTACTGCCAAAATAGTTTGAACCACTTATTACTTACTTTGTTTTCACTATTAGCAATATTTGAATAAGTTTCAACATTTCTGATAGTATTGTCAAATATGTTCTGCTGCGGAGTCGTCAAGATTTTATTTAGACGCTGCATTATTTGCACAGAACCAGACGACTCTTGATAACAGCCTATCAGCCGTGAGTTCAATGAAAGTGAATGGTAGCACATGTTTGCCAATCCACTTATCAAATTACAACTGGTACGAACGGTGAGCTACCAAACTGCTTTACGTAAATCTTTTAGGATAAATCTTTCATTCGAATCCAACCAAATGTTTTCAGGATCAAAGGCACCATGCGGATATTTTACAACCTGCAATACTTATTTTGACGCAATAGCAGCAGACGACCTTTGAAAACATTGTTGCCAAAGGTGAAATTGCTCATGATGAGCAATTTTTCCTTTGGCCACAATGTTTTCAACTTCATTTAAGACTTAAGCTATCTTTTATGAAAATGTTTCAGATTTGTGTTACTATGTTTTCAAAGGCGTCTTCTGCATATTTGCTGTTTGTGGGAAAGGGTTAAAGTTGCATTGGCATAGAACTAGCGGGGCTAAACTTCAAGTTAAATGTCAGAAGATGTATTTATGTATATATATAACATGTATAGGGACGATGAAGACTCTGGTGAGACTGTGCGCATTCAGAGGCTTGCCCGAGTTTTCACCATACGCAGATGTTTTAGTAACCCAAATCGGTACATGTGGCTCATGTATGCGATAAGCAGTTCGATTGAAATTACCATGACCTTCACAATCTCCAAGGGGCGGATTTCAAGTGACGCGACTCTTGTGATATGACACATATGTCTTCTTTCTATTTTGACAATTGAATAGATTGCTTGGTTGATAGGTTGATTAATTGATTGATTGATTGGTTGATTGATTAGTTGATTGATTGATTGATTGATTAATTGATTGATTGAATTATTGATTGATTGATTGGTTGGGGTTAAACGCCGTTTTCAGCGTTATTTCATCCTTTTGTTGACGAATGAAGACATGTTTTCTATTGGGTTTTTTTTCAAAAGACGTTGCGGCTTTAATATAACTGTTAGGAGGGAGGTAATTGTTTTGATGCCTGTCCATTTTTCGGATTGTCCATTTGCGTTTGGTTGTAGTGACGAAGTATTGGTTACTGGCAGACGAGACACGTGTTCCCATAACCGATCTTGTTGCTGAAACGTTTCAGTGAGCATTTAAAACTGTTTGATTTAACACACGAACTTAAATAATAGGGCATTCACGCCATTCAGTTTCTAGGACAGTTTGACACACGATTGCGAGAGAAATTTCTCATTTCCTAGGAGCGTTATCGCCTTTCAAGCAGAATAAATAGATGAAGTTTTCCAGGGAATAGTTTGACAGAATAGATGAATTTTAATGGCCACCATGGTCTGACTTATGGAACGTTTTCTCGGAAAATGGTCCTATTGAAGTTCAGCGAGTACCAGCTGTGTGCACTCGGAAACCAAACCTAAAAGCGTTCGTCTGCCAATTAGTGACTGTAAATTATGACTTTAGTTAGACTACGTTTCACGGAAAACCGCACTCATGCAAAATAAATAAGCCGTAAGAGGGTTTAACTCTTTCCCTCATACGACAATTCTGCAGCAGACGACTAATCTCTGTAATTAAATGGATAAACTATGACTAAAAATGGAAAACATTGTGGCAAAAGGAGAAATTGCTCGTTTTGAGCAATTTCTTCTTTTGTCACCATGTTTTCAAAAAGCCGTCTGCTGCAGAGGCGTCAGAAAGCGTCTATATGAGGGAAAGGGTTAATGGTATGTGTGTATCATAAAGCTTGAGACAAGCATGTCAATACGGATGTAGTCTAGTTAGAGCCGTTACTCTCCGCATAGATAAAGTACAATCATAGATGTAATTTCTATGTTAATTATAAGGGTAATTCTCACAATACTTATTATGCTCATTACATGTAAATGTCAAGATTAACATCTCTATCTGTGATGTTTTTCACTGACATTTGAGCCGAATTACAAGAAAACCAACATTGTGGACTCCGCGTAAAGTATCGACCCGGATCAGCCTAAGCATGCCGCACAGGCTAACCCGGATTTTCTATTTCAGGAATCATTATTTCATATATCTATCCCCTGAGACGGATTGTGTTGGCCCTGATTAGCATGCGCGGACTGGGTCAATACATTACGTGAGTCCATACTGTTGGTTTTCTCCTGGAACGGCTCATTTGTAAAATACGGCTTGAAATTTAAAACTAACCTCGTTTCTCACTTACAACCATTAATCAATTTATTTTGTTGAACATTGCAATGCACTACCTTAAGTAGTAGAGAAGATGATATTTCTGTGTTTCTTTAATTTAAAACCTTTTCCAACATCCAGTGACATTTTCCTCGCCGTTGCAACAGAGCGGACAGCTTTTGAAGGCCTTATTGTTCAAGTAAAATGTCCTCATAACTCGCTATTTCTATGACGCTTCTATAACAGACACCAGTTGAAAAACGTGTCACAAAAGGAAATGTTAATTTGAAAGAAAAAGTTCTCCATTTCTCGATTTGGCTGTCGACTCTGGTAATTAGTTCAGATAGTTCAATGATTTCTGCAGATATGCATATTAGGTATTTTGAAAATACCACTATAGCTTGGAATGTAACATGTACATTTTTGATGACTTTAACCGAATTTCTTGTAGATGCAAATCCTTTATTTTTATTAACCGTTTCTTTGTTTTTAAGATGTATCCCACTCGCAGGCGAGTTTTGATAACTCTGCAGTATACTTCTTTTGAATGCATTGTGAAACAATGACACCCTTCTCGTAATGAGCAATTACTCCTTTTGCCACGATGTTTTCAACTCGATTCAATAATTATACTCTTATTTAGTTAAAAGAATCAATATATTTGCCTGCAGGTTTTCAAATGCTTTTGTATTAGATTGGATGTATATTGGAAAGGGTCTACTCTCATAGTGTTGACCCGACCCCGGATTCACGAAAGTTCTAAACCCTTTCTCACATACAACACATCTGCAGCAGACGACTTTGAAAACATTCTGACAAAAACCTGAAAAATGTCCGTAAAAAGAAAACTAGCTAATTGCTTAAAGTTGAAAGGAAATAGCATTTCACCTTTGAGACACATGCTTTTAAAGACGTCTCTGCTGCTATTGCCTCGTCTAAAACCGCTGCAATTTGGTAATTGAGCTTACGCCATTAAGCAATACCAAATTGCAGAGGTTTTTGTGAGGATTTGCAGCAGACGACTTTAAAAAGCATTGTGTTTAAAGGAGAAATGTTTTCAACTTTATGCAATAGTTATGTTTTCTTTTCTAGAGATTTCCATAGTTTTGCCAGAAATGTTTCAGAGTCATCTGCTGCAGATCGTTTTTTGTTTTTGTAAAAGGTCAATGTCCAAAAAGGTCAATGTGCAAAAACGTGTCAAGAAAAAAAGCGGATATAGACACTAGTCACATAAATCAGCATGTAAAGTGTAAGAGATAATAACATCCTCATCATCACGAGCAAATGTTTTCATTTAGCAATCTGTCTGTTATTTCAGAAACACTGATGGCTTCGAGAAAGTTTCGACCCCTGACAGCTGTGATGACGAAGATGTGTGCTATGATAAAGTTGGCGGTCAAGCCAGTACCAGTAGGATTGACGAGAGTGACAACGAGAGCGAAATTGATCCGCCGGAATGGGATATTGGGATTCGGAGATCCTCTAACGCAAAGGTATTTCTACATGACGTCCAATAGACTATAAATATAATTATGTTTCGCGAAAACCAAATATGATTTAGTAATTGTCCGTTTAAGCCGACTTCAATAAAAACCCTTTCCCACATACAACAAATCTGTAGCAGACGACTTTGAAACCTTATTGCTAAAAATATAAAAGAAATCTCCAAGAATTAGGGTTTTATCAATATTATAGAGTTGAAAACATTGGGACAAAAGGAGAAATTGCTCATCAAGAGCAATTTCTTTTTTTGCCACAATGTTGTTTTTATCAAGTTGTGTACTGTAGAGGCGTCGAAAAGCGTCTGTATAGGGGAAAGGGTAAAAGGTTAGCACCGTTTGAATTATATTACAGTAAACGTTTTGTTATCCCCCTGTTTTATAATCAATTATGTATGCAAAATAGTGTAATAAAATTGACAAAAGAACACCCAAATAACAGCCGCAGGTAAGGGTAGACCCATCTTTCCAGGATACCCCAGTTTTGTTTAGTATGCCATTGATTATATATAACTTTACTTTTCCCATCAACCCAACATTCCTAATAAAAAACACCTCAAATATCCATATAGAAGTGTGAAATGCATAAGGCGATATTAGGACTCATTTACTCTTCCCATCCACCCCGTATTCCTAATACAAACTCCCCAAACATCCATATAGAAGTGTGAAATGGGTAAGGAGACATTAGGACTCATTTACTCTTCCCATCCACCCTGTATTCCTAATACCAACTCACCAAACTTCCAAATATAAGTCTGAAATGGGTAAGGAGACATTAGGACTCTCTGCATATGCGAACATTGAACGCTTCGTAAAACACTAGAAATTTATCCCCACAGGTTTCACGCCCATGTTACCTCATGCCATACAAACATGGAGATGCAATAAAACCAAATTTCCCCTGACCGCGTCCTTCATGCGGTGTGTTTGTGGACGAGATACACAAAAAAGCACCTCATACATTTTAAAACATTTTATTCATTGATACCGTTTCTTGGAATAGAAGAAATAAAACCGCCAGGCAAATAGTGGTAAAGGAAAAATGGCTCATGATGGTGAGCAGTTTCTTTTCTCCTCTATTTCCACTATATTCAACAACTGTACTTCCATTATGAGAGATTTATCAAATGACTGTCTCGATGTTTTAAAAGAACTGGCTATGCATTTTGCTTTATGTCGGAATGAGATGATACACTTTTGAAGATGAGAAGGAAACTTGTCTCTGTCATTTTTTTAAAGTGAGCCACTCCATGGGATAAGGTTCAAACATTTCTGAACATTGTAAGATAAGATCACCCTGTACACCTGCTCAGTCTCCTCGGAATGTAATAAGCTTGTGCATGTAATATGTAAACAGTGTAGGTCTTGATCAGACTTTGCGGATGCACAGGCTGATCTGGGGCTAAAAGTACACCGTTCACAGAGGCAAAGTAGTACCATTTCCCGTGAACGAGCTCAAGTGTACTGCTCCAAAGCGGCGTCACGTTTCCGTGTGTTTATGACATGTCCTTAACTGAAGCCCCGAGGAATACATAGACAGACCCGCATAGAATGTAATTCTTAGCCTAATATTCTCACACAATTGATATGGTTTCCTTTTATTTTAGGAAACGGTTTTATATGAAAAAAAAAAGGGTTTTTAAATGATAATATAAATAAAGTCCATATTCGAATAGCATGCAAGTACATTTGCCACTTATGTAGATCCAGATGGTTTTTCTTGATCTTATGACTTATAGTCATATAAACATTCGAGAGTCTTCTGGCAAAGATATTTTGATTTGTATCAGAATGTATTAATCGAACCCATTAAACACATCTTTATCTACACTTGCAACACAACCCTAATGCATTATACTATATATTATACTGCAACAGATGCTTTTCCAAACCATGTAGGGTAAAGTAGGGTAAAGTAGACATTGCTGTTATCCAATATGACAACATAAAACTTAGGTACATGTAATAGCAACTTATGTTAATTTCTGCATTAGCTTTTATGATATGGTATTCCTTGTTACTCAGATTATTTTAGTATTGTGCATGTATGATTTGAATTGATTTTAATATTGTAATAAACTAAATACAAATACGTATTTCAATTTCAATTTTTACTCACCATCGTATTGTGGTAGATTTATAAGAAAGTCCTCGCAAACTAGCAGAATTGTAGCCACTCTCCTATCATTGTATTTCAAAGTAAATCAACTTTAACCAGTGACGCATTTGTTACATGTAATCAAAATCGATTTTACTTCTTGGAAACATAACAATTCAAGCCATGACTTTTTCCGACTTTCAACATGATTCGAACCAGCGCCTTTGGAACATGCTTCCTTAACCCTTTCCCTCATACAATTATTCTGCAGCAGACGACTTTGAACATATTTTGTCAAAATATAGAAAATCTCTATAATTGAATGGATATGACTAAAAGTGGAAAACATGGCAAAAGGAGAAATTGCTTGTTTTGAGCAATTTCTTCTTTTGTCACTATGTTTTCAAAAAGTCGTCTGCTGCAGAGGCGTCAGAAAGCGTCTATATGAGGGAAAGGGTTAAATATACACAGCATTTACATAAATCACATTTATACCTTTACAGAACAGCAAAATAGAGGATCTAACATTATCAGACATCATTCTAGATCCAGGTGGGAATATCAACTACTATTGGCTGGTAAGTCATTTTATCACATGCTAATATTTGCTTGTGATTTCTGTATCTCATCAAGTTATTCTTAGTGCATACTATTATAAGTTTGTAGGTCTTATATCATATTCTATTGGCTGATATTGTATTTGTATCACATACATGTACATATATTATTATTATTATTATTATTGACTTGTTATGTGTATATGCTTGTGGCTGGTGTGTCAGTATGGCTAAACTTGATCGTTTTAGGCATCCGGCAGCAGAAAATATAGTCTTCAATACATTCAATGATACTTCAATTATACTTGTACTCCTAGATACGGGTATCGAGCCCGACAATGTGAATTGTTCATTGTGACAAGACCCCGAATATCGCGTTTCCGTGTAACTTGTCCATATATAACTTTTCTTAACCCGGAAAGTCAATTGTAGAGGCTGTGTGTATACACATACTCTTCTGAGTCGTCCGTATGGTATGCTGATGACAGGAACACATTCCGACTGATAAGGGTTATCTCACGTATTGACGCGTTGAACTGCCCAAACTAAGAAACTGCTACAACTCTTTCTGACATTATCTCCAATGGTCAGCAATGTAAGCCCTCGTTCAACTAAACCCCAGCTCGAAACAAGAATACCATACAAAGTAAGTAACAAGACGAATTTTGATGCAGAGCATCAAAGGACGCCGCGCATGATTTTGAAGCATGACTTAAAGGAAGCAGATGTAGTTCAGTACATTTAAATAACGTGTGAAAACAGACAGGATGTAAATATTTCGAACAAGAAGGCCAAATGTCCCTTTATCATAACCAAAAAGGCCAAGATGTGCCTATATTGCTCACCTGGCTACTATAGCCTATAATAAAAGTTTACCATACAACATGAACTTTCTTAATTTTTTACCAATACACGGTTTCAAATCTGCTCTAACTAGATCAATTAGATAAAAAAAAACATCACATAGGTGCTTAAATATTAACATGTAATGTCTCTAGTTATAAATTAAGTATGACACAAGCTTTGGAAGGAGAGGGTGAAGTATATTCTCCTTCGTGTTTATCAGAAGTATGATAACAACAAGAGGCCCAAGAGGGCCAGTATCGCTCCACTGCCAATTAAATCTTCAAACAGCCCCGCGCCCTGGTTGCCATGTTTTTTACCAATCAACATGGCTTGAAGGAATCTGATAGAGGGTCATATATATATATATAAAAGATTTTTTAAGTTTTCACTATAACCATATTATAAGGCAAAAATAGCTCTGCCCTCTGGCGGCCATAGTTTTCGACCAATCAACTTGGCTCGAAAAAATCTGAAAGAAGGTCACCCAAGCAACATTTCTACACAATTATTTGAAAATCGGCCTGATACCTACGGAGGAGAAGAAGATTTTTTAAGTCTTCACTACTACACAATTATTTGAAAATCGGCCTGATACCTACGGAGGAGAAGAAGATTTTTTAAGTCTTCATTGTTTTTTCTTTCGGAAACCAGAATTTTGCATGAATCCCAAACAGTTTGAGGAACTAAGGAGAGATCATTGAGAGGATACTTCCTATGAAGTTTCATCCTAATTGGTCCAGTGGTTAGGTAGGAGAAACAGTTTGAAGCAAAACGTTTACGGACGGACGGACGGACGCACGCATGCACGCACGTACGTCCAAAAGGCGTTTGTTGGGTGTTTTCCTTTGATGTTCTCTTGTTGGGTATACCCAACAAGCACATGGTTTATTCCGTAATTATCCCCCCTTTACGGAATAAATAGCAATAATATGTTAATTAGATACCCATAACACAATTGTATAAAAAAAAACACTTATCAAAGTGTCTTATAAGGGTGGTGGCTGGGGTTTACGAAAAAACACTATCTAACAAGATTACTCTCGTAAGTACGCACTCACGCACGGACGCACTCACGCACGCACGAACGCAGGACGGACGATTCCCCATGACATAAGCTCGACTGGCTTTCAGCCAGTGGAGTTAAAAACGGAAGTATATAAACAAAAAATACGATATCGCAAATTTCTGAGATAACGAGAAAAAAAAATATCAAAAAAAATAATCGAGAAATCGAAATGTTCGAACATATTGATATCTTTTTTTTTTTTTTTTTTTTTTCGATATCTCGAACTTTCCGATATCTCGAACTTTCCGATATCTCGAACTTACCTTTTTTTTTTTCATATTTTTTTCGATACCTCGAACTTTCCGATATCTCGAAATTTTCGGTATCTCGAACTTGTCGATATCTCGAACTTTCCGATAAAGTTCGAGATATCGAGATTTTTTTTTTTAAAGCTATTGAAAAGTTATTGGAAAGTTCGAGATATCGAGAAGGAAAAAAAAAAAAAAAAAAAAAAAAAAAAAAAATCGAGATATCGGAAAGTTCGAGATATCGAAAGTTCGAGATATTGGAAAGTTCGAGATATCGAAAGTTTCGAGATATCGATATGTTCGATTTGTCAATAAATGTTCAAGTTAAAAACATTCGTTTTATCAATGTATTCGAGATATCGATGTGTTCGAGTCATCGGTATGTTCGAGATATCGATATGTTCGAGTTATCAATAGGTTCAAGTTATTTGACCAATAAGACATTCGTTTTTTGCGTGTACAATGACCTCAGACAAATTTCGTACCTAAACCTCTTAATTTGCGAATGTCTAATCGAATGTCTAATGTCTAACTGATCAATTAGACATTCGTTTTTTTAATGTACATTGATCTCTGATGAATTTGGTACATAAATCTCTTAATTTGCGAATGTCTAATCGAATGTCTAATGTCTAATTGACCAATTAGACATCCGTTTTTTTAATGTACATTGATCTCTGATTAATTTGGTACCTAAATCTCTTAATTTGCGAATGTCTAATCGAATGTCTAATGTCTAACTGATGAATTAGACATTCGTTTTGTGCATGTATAATGACCTCCGACGAATTTGGTACCTAAATCCCTTAATTTGCGAATGTCTAATCGAATGTCTAATGTCTAACTGACCAATTAGAAATTCGTTTTTTTAATGTGCAATGACCTCCGACGAATTTGGGTTATAGATCTTGTAATTTGCGAATGTCTAATCGAATGTCTAATGTCTAACTGACCAATTAGACATTCGTTTTTTTAATGTACATTGATCTCTGACGAATTTGGTACCTAAATCTCTTAATTTGCGAATGTCTAATCGAATGTCTAATGTCTAACTGATTAATTAGACATTCGTTTTTTGCATGTATAATGACCTCCGACGAATTTGGTACCTAAATCCCTTACTTTGCGAATGTCTAATCGAATGTCTAATGTCTAACTGACCAATTAGACATTCGTTTTTTTAATGTGCAATGACCTCCGACGAATTTGGGTTATATATCTTGTAATTTGCGAATGTCTAATCGTATGTCTAATGTCTAATTGACCAATTAGACATTCGTTTTTTTAATGTACATTGATCTCTGACGAATTTGGTACCTAAATCTCTTAATTTGCGAATGTCTAATCGAATGTCTAATGTCTAACTGACCAATTAGACATTCGTTTTTTGAATGTAGAATGACCTCCGAGGAATTTGGTACCTAAATCTCTTAATTTGCGAATGTCTAATCGAATGTCTAATGTCTAACTGACCAATTAGACATTCGTTTTTTTAATGTACAATGACCTTCGAGGAATTTGGTACCTAAATCTCTTAATTTGCGAATGTCTAATCGAATGTCTAATGTCTAACTGACCAATTAGACATTCGTTTTTTTAATGTACAATGACCTCCGACGAATTTGGGTTATAGATCTTGTAATTTGCGAATGTCTAATCGAATGTCTAATGTCTAACTGACCAATTAGACATTCGTTTTTTGAATGTACAATGATCTCTGACGAATTTGGAACCTAAGTATAGTAATTTGCGAATGTCTAATCGAATGTCTAATGTCTAACTGACCAATAAGACATTCGTTTGTTGCACGTACAATGACCTCCGACGAATTTGGTACCTAAATCTCTTAATTTGCGAATGTCTAATCGAATGTCTAATGTCTAACTGACCAATTAGACATTCGTTTTTTGATTGTACGTTGACCTACGACGAATTTGGAACCTAAATATCGTAATTCGCGAATGTCTAATCGAATGTCTAATGTCTAACTGACCAATTAGACATTCGTTTTTTGCATGTACAATGACCTCCGACGAATTTGGTACCTAAATCCCTTAATTTGCGAATGTCTAATCGAATGTCTAATGTCTAACTGACCAATTAGACATTCGTTTTTTGAATGTACAATGACCTCCGACGAATTTGGGTTATAGATCTTGTAATTTGCGAATGTCTAATTGAATGTCTAATGTCGAATTAGACATTCGATATTTAACATTTGCGATTTTTCTGAATGTCTAATTGAATGTCTAATGTCTAATTAGACATTCGATAATCAAAATTAGCGAATGTCTAATCGAATGTCTAACGTCTAATTAGACATTCGAATATTTTTTTTGAATGTCTAATGTCTAACGTCTAATGCTCTGCCAACTTCACACACTTTTATAAATAGGCGAATTTTGGGCCCGTAAACTAAACAATTAAAAACGCGTAGCCTAGAAAGTTTGGGAAAAGTGAACTTTTTCTCTGAGCTTTGATGAATTGGGTTAGGGCCGTAAACCAAACAATCAAAAACAGCGTAGCCTAGACAGTTGGGGAAAAGTTATTAAATACAAATTAAATGTGTATAAAGTTTTGTAATAACGGTAGAAGACAAACGTATTTTGTATCTTGTTGTTTCTTAAATCAGTTAATACAATTTATTGATTCATAAAGGTTGTTTTTTCAATCAAACAACAGAGGTTTTTTTAACAATAATAACATTGGTTTCTCCCTTTTCGATTACGTCACCCCATGGTACAAAATTAAAACCTATCCCATACTGACGCCGCGCTCCCACGCGGCGTCAACAAGACGAATTTTGATGCTAAGCATCAAAGACGCCGCGCATGATTTTAAAGCATGACTTAAAGGGAAGCAGATGCAGTTCAATACATTTAAATAACCTGTGCAAACGGACAGGATGTAAATATTTTGAACAAGAAGGCCAAATGTACCTTTATTTTTAACAAGAAGGCCAAGATGTTCTTTTATTGCTCACCTGGATACCATAGTCTATAATAAAATGTTATCAAGAGCAAAAAGGGTCCATTTTGACGTTGGGATTATACACTTTAAATGCTAGGATCTATGTGATATTCAGCATGTAAAGTTAAGTCTTCAAACCATTTGGTTTACCGTTTGCTTAACATTGACTGCAACAATAACATATCATACAAGCTGAAGTTTCTTAATTTAAATCTGCTCTTACTAGATCAATTAGATAAACAAAAAACATAGATACTGAAATATTAACAGATATTAACTTAAGTGTTAATGCCTCTAGTTATAAGTTAAGTGTGACACAAGCTTTGGAAGGAGAGAGGGAAGTCTATTCTCCTTCCAGTTGAGCAGAAGTATGATAACAAAAGACGAGAGTATATAAACAAAAAATACAAATAATTCTAACGAGTTTAAAGATATTTAATATCAAAATTAACCAATTAAAAGAAAAAGTTCTCTTGTATAGTCAACATATAGCAAGAATACAATGGTCTGAATGAACAACTGTATGGGGAGGAACGTTTTAAGTTTATTAATACAACAGAAATAAATAGGAAAAAACATCACCCGAATCTTTTTTCTGAGCTTTGATGAATCGAGTCGTCAGAGCAGTAAACCAAACAATTTAAAAAGCGTGGCCTAGTGAACTCCGTAAACCAACTCATAAAAAAAGCTTAGCCTAGTTAGTTCGGGAACAGTTATTAAAAACAATTTAAAATGAGTCTAAAGTTTTGTAATAACGGTAAACGATGTACATATTTTGTATCTTGTTGTTTCTTAAATCAGTTAATACAATTTATTAAATCATAAAGGCTGTTTTTTCGAACATATTACAGAGTTTTTCTTTACAATAATATTTGTTGGTTGCTCCCTTTTCGATTACGTCACCCCATGGTACAACATTAAAACCTATCCCATACTGACGCCGCGCTTCCACGCGGCGTCAACAATATCGAGGGCTTGGCGGGAAACGGTTGTAACTTAAAACCTATTTTGAAAACCCTGGTTTAGGGGCAATTTTGACCCCTTTGTAAACTATGCAAATTTAGGTTCCATTGCTCATAACGAGCAATGGCACCTAACTTTACATTGTTTACCAAGTAAAATGATTTAACACTTATAAAGACTTTATGGCGAGGTGATTAACCTTGGTAAAAAAAATACAAAATTTAGTTTCACGCCAAGCCCTCGATATTGCCTTATAAGCACATCAGCGGAAACCCACTAATTTTGACTCCGCTACGCTCCAAACAGCACATGTTGTTTGGAGCTTAGCCGAGTCAACAACCGTGGGCGCCGACCAGGGGCATAGCTCCCTTAAGGCACTGTAGGCACGTGCCTACACCTTTTTTCTAAAAATGCCCCAAACTGCAGCTGCGGCGATACACGTCTGCGTAATGTATCGACCAGATCAGCATGCGCTGTCCGCGCAGACTGATCCGGCCGACACATTCCGTCTAAGGGTGGATAGATAGAGTAGTGATTCCTGAAACAGAAAATCCACAAGAAGCGAAAAGTGTATATCCGGGTACGCCTGTGTGGCATGCTCAGGCTGATCTGGGTCGATACTTTACGCAGAGTTCACAATGTTGATTTTCTCACGAGTATTGCCAAGCTACGCCCCTGCCGACGATGCATTATACAAATACCAAGCTACTCATGTGTACAGATCATTCAACTTTATAGATATAGATGTATTAAGGTGGATTCGGCTACGCACATTGTAAACAGAAATTGTTGATTTATGATGATCGAAGAAAAGTCTTGAAAGAGACCTGAATTAATTTCCTGTCAATCTATGAACCACTAGGCACTCGAGCGATAATATCCAGCGACTTGGATCGTCTGTCAAACCCTTCACACGTAGCCTTAACTCTTTACCCAGCTTAATTCCTAAAGTGTATATCGTTATTATTCAATTTTTGAAAAGTGCTTGCATCTTTATGCTGTAGTCGAGCCATGTTTCCAGTTTAGATTATAGAATAACATATGATGTAAACCTAGATTGTATTGCACTCACGTGCTTGCTGAACTTGGTCTGTAGTGTACATAACTGCTGTCAAACGAATTGCATGTACTGTATTTCTTTTACATATTATGTTGTCACAGCTTCATGGCCGACGGGTCCTTGGACACTAAATATGAGCGGCGTTAAGCAATAACAACCCGTTGTGCATTTGCGACGAGTGTATACATCAAGATCAGCTAGGGCAGCCGCGAAATTAATCTGGCTATATTCTATACGCAAATTAGTCATAAAAGGCTTCAAGAAACTTCTGTAAAATAATATCCTCTTGCATTCTTTAGCATGAACCCACTGGCGCGTGTTATTCACACAAGTGTTATACTTAGAATAACGTTGGTAGTCCTAGAGCTCATGTTTTTCTTAACAAACCGACATTGTTACAATTTTTTCAAACATCGTCTGCCGCAGAGGCGTCAGAGAGCGTATATATGTGAACAAACCCACATTGTTACGTATTCCATGTGCGGCAGTTCAGAGTGAAGGAAGAATGTGAAAAACGTTATTTATTTGAGGTGCATATAGCAAGATAAAAGATGGACAGACGTATTCTTGAGAATAGGTTCAAACTAGCAAACACTTTCTTATGTAAAACCTAGTCAAATGCAATGAATGCGTAAGTAACGTTTCTGAGGAGTTTTTGTACACGTTGAATTGTCATTTTTAACCGATTTATAAACGTATCATGTGACAACCCCAAAAGCTTTTATTGAATAAAAAAAGAAGGAGAACACTCTAAATCGGAAACACTAAATTTAGCACAATTCTATGAAAAAAAAATCATTATATGTTTCGGCATTCCGTTCTTTGATAAAATGCGCTTTACAACAAAAAAATAAATCGCATTACTTTTAACTCCGATCTGCGAAGCTGAAAAGCTGTCTATTACACATATACAGTTTAAGTGTACTAGTCTGGCTTCTTAAACTCCATTATAAGAGCCACACCATAGGTTTCATTATATCTTTGAAATGTGCGGACGCAAATGAACCAGGGCAATCATTCTAAGCGAAGTAGAATATATAAAAGGAATATATAAACGAGAAGTACGATGGTCTCGCGATAACTCAACGTTTAAAGAAACCCAGAGATTACATCCAGTTATCCACATTTTCGCGTGATCTTTGAATATTTAATTAATTATGTTGTATGTATTGTCAACTTCGTAATTCTTTTCTATGAAAGTGTTCATTGTAAAAAGAAAACCAGTGATACAATCCTATGAATTAGAAAACAAAGCGGCAGCTGTTACAGTATTTTCTAGTACAGATATATTCGATTTATTACATGTTTGAGATATTCGAGTTCACTAAATTGAAATCTTCTGACAAAACACTGATTTGAAATTTAAGACAGGTTGCATGCTTATAATGCGGTATTGGAATGTTACAAGCATGCAACCTGGTCCCCATTCCCCCTGACGCAGCCAAGTTGCTTCGAGCGGCAATTCCGGAAACTTTCTACTTGCGACTTTTATAATTTACAACAATTACCAATACTTTGCACACGTGTATGCCGTTCCCCAGATATGAAAACAGGATTATAAAACCAGATGGGTAACAAGGATAACTCTGATCGGGTAAGGTCAGGTTATGGCACATGTTGATGTTAGTGTCCGTCGATCGTACAATTGACGAATGTCGTACTTTAGTGTCCGAAGATCGTACAATTTACCAATGTCGTATTTTAGTGTCCGTCGATCGTACAATTGACGAATGTCGTATTTTAGTGTCCGTCGATCGTACAATTTACCAATGTCGAATTTAAGTGTCCGTCGATCGTACAATTTACCAATGTCGTATGTTAGTGTCCGTCAATCGCACACTTTACCAATGTCGTATTTTAGTGACCGTCGATCGTACAATTTATCAATGTCGTATGTTAGTGACCGTCGATCGTACAATTTACCAATGTCGTATGTTAGTGTCCGTCGATCGTACACTTTACGAATGTCGTATGTTAGTGTCCGTCGATTGTACAATATACGAATGTCGTATGTTAGTGTCCGTCGATCGTACAATTGACGAATGTCGTATTTTAGTGTCCGTCGATCGTACAATTTATCAATGTCGAATTTAAGTGTCCGTCGATCGTACAATTTACCAATGTCGTATGTTAGTGTCCGTCAATCGTACACTTTACCAATGTCGTATTTTAGTGTCCGTCGATCGTACAATTTACCAATGTCGTATTTTAGTGTCCGTCGATGGTACAATTTACGAATGTCGTATGTTAGTGTCCGTCGATCGTACAATTTACCAATGTCATATGTTAGTGTCCGTCAATCGTACAATTTACCAATGTCGAATGTTAGTGTACGTCAATCGTACAATTTACCAATGTCGAATTTAAGTGTCCGTCGATCGTACAATTTACCAATGTCGTATGTTAGTGTCCGTCGATCGTACAATTTACCAATGTCGTATGTTAGTGTCCGTCGATTGTACAATTTACGAATGTCGTATTTTAGTGACCGCCGATCGTACAATTTACCAATGTCGTATTTTCCAAGACGCATCACATCCTCATAAAGAAGTAAAGTTTGTCGTTATTGTTCTCTTACTTCAGACAATTACTACGCAGGGGATTTCAAACCCTCGTTATTTTATTATTTAGAAACTCTTTAAACCATCTATCTTTCTCACCAGATCAAAAAGAGCTTGATATCGGTATAACGGTAATGTATTTCACTGCCGAGAAAAAGAGAAATGCCTAGTTTGATCAATTTTGCTGTCTTGCTCAGCTTTATTTATGATATTGCCGAGTCAGTCATTACAGACCATCGTCGTTATATCAATAGGAGATTGTTAACCCTTTCCCTCATACGACAATTCTACAGCAGACGACTTTGAACGTATTTTGTCAAAACATAGAAAATCTCCATAATTTAATGGATAACCGATGACAAAAAGTGGAAAACATTGTGGCAAAAGGAGAAATTGCACGTTTTGTGCAATTTATTCTTTTGTCACTATGTTTTCAAAAAGCCGTCTGCTGCAGAGGCGTCAAAAAGCGTCTATATGAGGGAAATGGTTAAAGGAGGTTTAATCAAGGCAGAGACGTACCAGTATAGTGAACAGATCAGAACATAACATACGGTGCCTAGCATATGTAACTGATTTAGGTGGGTAATGAAAATAGTTGCCAAACAATTGATGGTTTAAAAGTAAAAAAAAAATAAAAAAAATAGTGCTATAAGTATTGTTAACTAGACAACCCTTAAATATGTTGAAATAATATTTGACTAAGCCAATCATAATTTAAAATAAAGACAAAACTAAGCAAATCAATACTTTCAACAGCTCACACAACTATTGCATATTGCCCTGAGAAGGAAGTTAAGTTGACATTTGATTACAGACTGTTTATTACGCGACACGCCGTGCTAGCTAGTTTATGTCTGATAAATATGAAGGATCGTTGACTTTGGTACAGCGGGTCCATTTATCATTAATACATGGATATATTCGATACTGGGTGCACAACGCCAACGACCATCATATAACCAATTATAACAACGCATAGTTACCAACAGACGTGGGATGTGACAGGCCTATGATCATTTATATCTATCATATGTCTGCTTAAAAGGTTTTTTATTATTACATATTCTTCTTGTATTCTTCAATTGCGTGTGTATTTTATTGTGATAACATTCTCGTGTGGGTTTCAATAATCATACGTTGTATGAAAATAATCACGAATTCCACTGTGGAGTAACACGACATTGCACTGCGGATTAATACGACATTGCATTGTAGTACAAAACCGAGTGCATTTACTTTGGTTCGGATCATATAATATTCTTATTCCATACGCTTTAACATATTAAAACAAATAATAATGAACCATAAGGAGCAAGTCAAATGTTATTTCATTTCGAAAAATACATGCAATGCTTGTTTTATATCCATACAACTTTATTTAACCCGCACCAACGGTATGAAAACAATAACTGCCATTCCTAACAACGGCTCATCAGTTGCACTATCCGTGCAGTTGTGTGAAGGAAACCAGCCGATACCTCAATGTTTTAAAACCAGTGGATTTACCGGGAAAAGAGCCGCAATAGCTCCGTCATACAACTTTTCCAGGAACAAAATGTATTTTCTAATACCATACAATATGTAAAGATTACTGAAGGATTCTATTAAATATAAAGTTTGTTCGAGGAATTAGAATCGAGGATGCATACTGGAGAATGTTGCTGTGCAAGTCTTGTTTTCGTTTGTAAAAGAACCTTACTTTACGATCGATTCGGCCGGTACATTAAACTTTTAGTAGAATAACGAGATCCCTGTCTGGCGATTTTTGGGTTTTATTTCATCCGTTTAAGAAACACAGTGAACAGTCAGTGAGGCTACACTTTTAAATTGTTTTCAAAAGAAGCATTTATGTCTAAATAAAATATAGTTGCCGACGCGACTTGTGCATATACACAGTCTCGCCCGAGTCTTCACTTTACGCAGATACGTTAAACCTTGTCTAATAATAGACGTTTTCTGTTTCTGACGCATCTGCAGCAGACGGCTTTTAAAAAATTGTGGCAAAAGGAGAAATTGCTCATGATCAGCAATTTCTTCATTTTGCCATAATGTTTTCTCATTTATAGAGAATTTCCACACCTTTGACTTGAAACTTTCGAAGTCTTCTGCTGCAGATTTGTTGTATGTGGAAAGGGATTAGGACCCGATATCGCCTGACGCGGCTCATATCTCTCACATGTCTGAAACATTGGACTGATGCTTGACTTCTGAAATCCAATTCCATTTATTACTGTAGATAAATAGGATGATATCGTGTTTTAGACGTACAGAGTGCTCGTCTCCTCAGGTTTCGAGTCAGCAAAATTCTTAATAGGGAAATAAATCAGCCTAGGTCTAGGAAAACCAATTTAAGCGAGATACAATACGTGTTGATTCAGATCAACCTGCGAATCCTACACAGTAGGATATAGCCCTGTACTGCTCGCTAATTAGTCACATAATAAGAACACAAAAAACCACCTCTGACAAAAAGTGTGCAACTTGATCGGATAGCAACAATCAAGTCAGAACCTCATTTAGACTGGTCCGCGAGAAAACTAACATTGTGGACTCTTGTGTAAAGTATCGACCCGGATAAGCCTAAGCATGCCGCGCAGGCTAACCGGGACAGACACTTTTCGTCTCATGTGGCGCAGGCTGATCTGGGTCGATACATTACGCAGATTCCATAATGTTGATTTTGTCGTGTAACTGCTCATTTGTCCGTTCATGAGTCACTTGTGTACACTTTTTTGTTTGATTGATTTTATTTTCACAGATCCTTTAGCATCTGGGGCACGGTATATTAAGTCCAATCCAGTGTTAGCCCAGTGTAAGCGTTCACCTGTGCTTAGAGCCAACCTGTCTCAAGCAACAAGTTTAAAAATAAAACTGATCTCTTAACACACATTTGATTTCCTTTAAGATGATCTTTTAGAAATGTTGTCTAAATTTCCTTGACTGGTGGGTTATGGTAGATTTTATTGTGTTGTTAATATTTTTTTTATATTCCTAATAAGGAATACGTGATGATAATTCAGATCATGCACGATCAGTTATCGTGATGCGTTGTTACAACGATTGATATATGATAGGAGAGGGTAGTATCTGTTAACCTACGTTTTCGTAAAAAGTAATATTATGTGTATTATGTTTTACTATATTGGCTGGTACTACCGCCGTTATTAATCACCGTATCATAATCAGTATTGTGATTTATGTTCAGTTAACACTTTCCCACTTGCAGACGCATTTTGACGCATCTGCAGGAGACTTTCATTGAAAACAATGTGACAATATTTTAAATATTTTTCTTTTCATTTATAAATAGTTTCCACATGATTGACATAATGATTTCAAAGTCGTTTTATGTTGTCTTGCTGTATATAAGAGTAGGGTCTAGACATCACTAATACCAAACAGTTGAAAACCCCGAAAGTAATATGAAGAAACGCAAGTATTTGGTTCAGCAGGGATAACGACTATGTTATGTTTGACCTTTAGACATTTATCCGGGGAATCAGCAATTATTACATTGTCTATACAGATATTTTAGTCTGGATTCTCATCAGTTTAATATCGCTTGCTGCAATATTATTCCCGCTGTTTTACCATAGCTTATATCAGACCACAGCGTTTTATTGTAATATTAACATAATGATCACAAACTATGTTTATGCTCCCTAAACTAGTTTGGGAGAGCATATAGTTGTCGCTTTGTCCGTCCGTCCGGAAAAATATGTCCGTCACACTTTATTTGCATTGAGCGTAAATCTAAAAGTACTAAATATTTTTCAATGAAACTTGTAATATACATACATATCAATAAGAGAGAGTGCATAATACAAGAACCATTATTTTATAGTGAACAATTTTTAAGTTATCTCCCTTGTTAGACTTTATATTTCAATTTCAGGACCATAACTCCAAAAGTACGAAAGATATTTCGATGAAACTTGAAATGTAGATAGATATTAATGAGAGGAAGTGCATTACACAAGAACCATAACTCTATAATAAAGAATAATAAATAACTTCCTTGTTTTGTTTTTGTTTTTTTGTACGTCACACTTTGTCCGTTTATTTGCATTGAGCATAAATCTAAAAGAACTGAATATATTTTAATGAAACTTGAAATATACATACATATCAATAAGAGAGAGTGCATAATACAAGAACCATAACTTTATAGTGAATAATTTTCAAATTATCTACCTTGTTAGACTTTATATTTCCATGTCAGGACCATAACTCGAAAAGTACTAAAGATATTTCGATGAAACTTGAAATGTATACAGATATTAAAGAAAGGAAGTGCATTACACAAGAACCATAACTATATAATAAATAATAAAAAAAAACTCCCTTGTTTTTATTATTTTCTTTTAATGAAGTCTGTACTATGTAAATAGGTATGATCTCTAGTTAAATGTAGTTATATCAGACAATGCCTATTATCACTTGACAAAGCCCTTATGGGGAGCATCATTCGGTTCCATCGATTCCTTGTTAAAAAATATGTATTCGCCTCTGAAAGCAGCTAGCCGATTTAAAATTATTTTAAATGTAAAATACATTCGTTGATATGATTTAAAGGAACGCTTGTTTCGGGTACTTGTTTTAACGGGGATTTTTCAATTGTGAACTATTTCTGTTATCCAATTGCATGAAAGTTTCATTCAGACAAAGTACAGTACATTTCCAGTGATTCAACTATGAGCTCGTTCCATGATAAAACAAAAGAAAGATCTTTTCAGGCACATGTTATCCTTTGCTGTTACTTAAAATGGGCTAGGTAATGAATATTGACTTTTAATAATTGACTAAATGTTTACTTCCAGGCACTTGTTACGACGTCTGTTGTCTATAATGTGATAGTGGTCATCTTGCGGCTAGCATTTAGTGAAATGAGAGATTCGGTAAGTTCATATGTTATTCTTTTCATGGAAGAGAGGAGATACAGAAAGGGGGGGGGGGAGAGAGAGAGAGAGAGAGAGAGAGAGAGAGAGAGAGAGAGAGAGAGAGAGAGAGAGAGAGAGAGAGAGAGAGAGAGAGAGAGAGAGAGAGATAAAGGGAGAGAGACAGAGACACAAAAGTAACAAAGAGAGAGAGAAAAAAAGAGAGAGAGAGAGATAGGGAGAAGGAATGAGACAGAGAGAAAGACAGTGAGATAGCGACAGACAGAGAGATAGAGACAGACACATACAGACAGACAGAGATACAGATAGAGATAGAAAGAGAGATAGAGAGAGAGAGAGACAGACATACAGACAGAGAGAGAGACAGAGAGAGACACACACAGAGAGAGAGACATAGATAGAGAGACAGAGAGAGAGGAAAAGACAGTGAGATAGAGCCAGACAGAGAGATAGAGACAGACACATACAGACAGACAGAGATACATATAAAGAGAGAGATAGAGACAGAGAGACAGAGAGACAGAGAGAAAGAGAGAGAGAGACAGACAGATAGACAGACAGACAGACATACATACATACAGGCAGACAGATAGACATACAGACAGACAGACAGACAGACAGACAGACAGACAGACAGCTTTGGTAACTGCAATGCATTCTTATCTAGATTCAAACAGCGTATCAAGGACTGTGTTACACTTTGGCATATCGACATAAATGACTCTTAGAGATGGAATATTTATAAATACATTAGAATTCCTACTAAACCCCGAAAATAAATATTGACCGATCTTTCGAACTACGAAAAGTTATCGATAGGATTAAGATGATCCTGTCAAAAATCCTACAGAGCTATAATAAAGTGTTTATGTTTATTTTTCTAGTTAATTATCACTCATTTTGTGAAAAACAATATTACTTAGGAGTTGTCCACTAGCAGCTATGCTTCGAGCTCCAATGCAAATGACCAATGAATTGGTTTGGGGTGTTTAGATTCACACTCTCCCCCGAACATTCCTCTTTTACTAAAACGTTCTTGACCATTTGCACATGTTATGAACACAACACAAATATGATATATATATAAAGCTGTGTTGTGGGCCTGATTCCTTTATTTGCAAAATAATACTTCTGTATTCTCTTTTCACATGGTGAATTGTTTTGTCGTTGTTGTTGTTACCAAATTCATTACGACCCACACGGCGTAGAAACAACAATCTTGATAAGTTCCTCTGGGAAATCAAAGTTCCAGAACATTATCCTCCGCCGGTTTGTTGACCAGATAAAAAACAAAAGAAATCTCATCTCTCGCCGGCTGTAAATTGTCAGCTAAGGTTTCTTTCACGAATAGAAATAGACATTTGAGTTATATGTGTTTTACATGCGATACAATGCCGTTTATATATAGATAAACAGGCTGCCTCTGACCTTAAACCTCTTTATATCAGTGATTTTAGATAAACAAGACCATTGACACTCGTCACAACATAAGATGTTAAAGCATTGATTGATTGATTTGGG
This sequence comes from Serripes groenlandicus, assembly GCA_031761405.1. NCBI lineage: Eukaryota > Metazoa > Mollusca > Bivalvia > Cardiida > Cardiidae > Serripes > Serripes groenlandicus. Next base: position 57,727,070 of record JASEVX010000001.1, read on the forward strand.
TTTAACGCCGTTTTTAAGAATTTCTCAGTCATATTACGGCGGCCAGTTCACCTACTCATGTGTTTCCTGGTTTTCGCACACCAGTACTCCACACAACAATCTTCCCAAGCAACTGGCTGCATTTCCACATAGACTTAGCCCATTGGTGGAAGACGAATGACGCATGTCGCAATGACGTTTGTCAAACGTCGGAAAGAAAGTTGGCCAACCCCCTGGATTGACAGCCCGCGTCGTTACCGACTGAGCTACCGGCACTCGACAGATGTTAAAGCATCCGCCTCTCGTGCGGGAATACTCTGTCAAATCTATAATTTAACCATGCCAAAAACTAATTAAAACTAAGAAATACTGGCGTCCTTCCTATTTAAAAGGGGATACAATGTAGCATTATGACTGAAGCATCGGTGTGAGTATACTTGATACCGGCATCATTGTTTGTTTACTCAGGGATCGCCTCGGTGGTGTAGTGGTACAGCATTCGCTTCGGGGTGCGGCGGATCTCGCGTTCAATCCCCGGTTGGGTCAAACAAATGGTAGTAATGACTGCCCTCCTTGGCGCCCAGGGTTGCGGACCAGTAGAACGGGTAACTTACCCATGAAACGCCGTGAAATGACTGATCAATTACTGAAAGAGGCTTAAAAACACCAAAACAATCATTTCGAGGGTTTGGCGTGAAACGGTTGTAACTAAAATTGATATTTTATTACCAAGGTTAATCACCTCGCCATAAAGTCTTTATAAGCGTTAAATCATTTTTTTCTTTGTAAACAATGGAAATTTAGGTGTCATTGCTCGTTCTGAGCGATGGCACCTATATTTGCATTGTTTACAAAGGGGTCAAAATTGCCCCTAAACCAGGGATTTCAAAATAGGTATTTAGTTACAACCGTTTCACGCCAAGCCCTCGATTTGCTTTACTTAAATACCGTTACGAACAGTATTTAACACCACTTAACAAATGACAATTTGATCTGGCTTATATTACAGATATCTACATATGAGCCGTTTGACGAGAAAGCAAACAGTGTGGACTCTGCGTAATATATCTACCCGCCTCAGTCTAAGCATACCGCACAGGCTAACTCGGACAGACACTTTTTGCCTCCAGTGTATTTTTCTGTTTCAGGAATGATAAATACCGCTATCCTGAGACGGATTTGTCGGCCCGGATTAACCTGCGCGGACTACGCAGAGTCCATAATGTTGGTTTTCTTGTGGAACGGCTCAAATATCCACACGAATATCTTTTATATACTTTGATATCTGTACATACTTGTGAATATATTGTATTTCAATATTATTGATTGGCGTATAACTTCTTTTAACCCTTTAACACATACAGCAAATCCGCAGAAGGTGACTTTTTAATTATCAAGTTCAAACTATAGAACATTTCTATGAATGATCGTGTGTTTATTGATGGAGTTGAACTACTTGTGGCAAATGGAGAAATCGATTATTATGCGCGATTACACCTTTGGCCCGAATGATTTCAAAAGTCGTCTGCTGCAGAGGCGTCAGAAGCATATGCGTGTGGGAAACGGTTAATGGTATAATTATTGCAATAACCGCCTTCAATTTACTAAATGATTTATAAGGCAGGACAATTTCCCTCTCATTTTTTGCAACCATATTTTTAATCGAGTAGCAACAGTTTTAATCCATACACTTTACCCCCTAGAAGGGTTTAAGTGAGACATCTGTTAATAATGAAGACCTCAATTAGATGGTACTCATGAATTGTAATTGATTCCATATGTCATTGGAAGTCTACGTGCTATAAGACATAAACTGTTAAATGTATCTGACACAGGAGGGTTGACGTTCAACTGGTTCGATTTGTAACAATGAGCGTTTCCGAATAGTATGACATGCAAATGTTTCATATTGAGGTCTGGAAATATCCTAAAACAATTGAGCCGTTCCGCGAGAAAAGCAACATTATGGACTCTGCTTTATGTATCGACCCAGATCAGACTGCGCAATCCGCGCAGGCTAATCCGGGCCGACACATTCCATCTCAGGGGGATAGATGTATAGAGTAACGATCCCTGAAACTGATAATCCATAGGAGGGAAAAAGTGTATGTCCCGGTTAGCTAGCCTGCGCAGCATGCTTAGGCTGAACCGGGTCGACACTACAGCAGAGTCCACACTAGCTTAATTATGAAATGAGACTTTGGTTCATTAGTGTCTTTCGCCTTGTTTACACCAACGTCTGACGCAACGTCACAAGAATAAGTACAACGTTATATATACAACTGAATTGTGAAATATGAAGTTCTAAACCTTGCAAACGTTACAGTTATATGAACTTTACTATGATTATCTGATTCGCGTAAGTTTAGTACACGCTTGGTTATAATAAAAATACCAATCCGTACAGAGTAAAGCTCGGAAAGAAAAGCAGTAGGTTTTAATCGTCATTTGCTAAAATCTAAGATCGGATTCGTTTAATTAGATTGGAAACCAAAATTGGATTCTCATTACTTTAATATAATTAAAAAACAACCAAGTTTTTTCTTTTTTAACGCTGATTATGTGAAACGTGCTACTACTGCGTGCAGCAAAGTTGTTTTTTGTTTGGCGCGTATGAGCGATGATGTGTATGGAGCTATCGTTCCGACGACACTATTTCCTCCCTGGATTTGTATAATTCGATAGATATTATTATTGGCGCTTATTTGTGTCCAATGATACCATTATCCGTATACATGTTAACGCTACAAAATTGGACCTAGCCATACGAAAGCCGACATGCGGCATTTTACAATCGGTAAAAATACAGATGAGATTGTGCGTCTTTTCATGGAAGCATCATGACCGCCTCTGATTGGTTTGATTGACGGTTTTGGATTTGAAGCCGTTTTCAACCATTTTTCAGTGAAATCACGGCGGTCAGTTCACATACCGTTGTCCTTTCTCCAGCAAGTACTCCACACTACAATATTCACAAACAAATGGCTGCTTTTCCACATAGACTGTAATCCAATGGAAGACGCCTGACGCTAAGCGTATTTTGTAAAACGTCTGAATCTTGGGTTCGAACTCACAACTTCTGGTTGATAGCCCGCGTCTCTACCAATTGAGCTACAAGGACTTAGTTGAAAGCTCTGAAGAACGGAATTTGAATGAAAGTGGATTACACAAGTATTTGAGTTTATCGTAATTGCTTTTATCCATTTCCCACTTACAACAAATCTGCAGCAGACGACTTTGAAAACATAGTGAAAAAAACCCTGAAAAATCTCCATAAAAGAAAGCTTAATTGTTAAAAAAGAAATTGTTAAAAAAGAAAATTGAAAACATTGCGGCCAAAGGATAAATTGCTCATGATGAGCAATTTCACCTTTAGCCACAATGTTTTCAAAAGTAGTCTGCTGCTATTGCGTCAAAATGCGTCTTGCAGGTTTGAAAGAGTTAATGTAAAATATCCGAATGTAGATTATCTTGTGACGTGACTCCAAAATGAAATGACAACGTACTCAGATACCAAGGTCTTCATCTCCAAAAACCAATAATGTAATAATGAAAGATAGTATAGTCACACTTTGGGAGTGAACTAATGTACTTTTCACGACACCGTAATGTATGGATGTCCTATTTTATTGCCCCCATATTAAGGAGTAGTTTCGTTGCCTATCCAGCAGACACAATATAGCATCATACGACTTTTAGAAACAGGTTCTCGTCTTACTACAAGGCTTCTTCCTCTTATTAAAGCTTTACATGTTTGTTTTTGGCCTGGGGCTTTAGCCCCTGGTCATAGTTGTAATACCATTTTTTCCGGATTTGGCAGACTGCCACTTGCTGTTAGCACCAAACAACGCATGAGAAACTGCGCGAGAAAAATAGTTAATCATGGATTCAACAAAACTGCATTTAAAAGGTTAGGATCTCCCACATAAATATCATTTTAATGTTGTTGGAACATCAGTGAAAACATCAAGGCGTGAGTACTCCAATTTAAGTTTAAGAAATGCTTTAGAAATTAATGTGTCGAGAGGTCAAATATGGACGCTTGTAAACATTATTAACATTCGCGAAGAGGAACGGAAAAAAAAGAAAGAAGTCACGTGAAAAATACAGTGGCGGATTAACCGGGAGCGTAGGGCCTGTGCGTCGACTCCCCCAACCCCACGAAAGAAGTCACGTGAAATATACAGTGGCGGATTAACCGGGGGGCCGTAGGGCCCGTGCGTCGAAAAATCCAACCTTCCAGCAGCCCCGAGGCCGTCAGCACTACATTGCTTTTATTTACTCATATCGGCATACTTTCGATTTGTATAAAAGTAAATTCACGTGTGTAATCATAAAGACGACTTATGCAGATACATACGAATAGTTGCACGGCGCTGTTACAAACCAGCATTGGCGCAATTGTGACCAATGTAGATCAGAATCACTGCACTGTTCGCTCTTTTAGTGATACAAGTTTTCATGACAAGCCATGAACAACTGTACTACAAAGCATAGATGCAGAGTTATCGTTACCTACAAATGTAACACATACGTTCGGATTTTCTTTCCGGGAATAAGGCCAATAACTGAAGACATTTAAAAGATTAATCAATGACAGTAGTAAATAGGAACCCGCCGTGGCTTAGTGGTTAGCGTCGGGGATTTGGAACCGGGCGTCTCGAGTGTGATCCCCAGTCACAGCGGTCACGATGGACTGCGATAGGCAAGGCACATTTCCTAGCCTAGTACTTGTTTGTTTACCCAGGGAACATGAATAATTGAACTGTCGCCATGATCAAACTGAAATAATGTCGAAAATAGCGTAAATCTCCAATAAAACAAACCCAACAGTAGCTAAAAGGGACCACGGACCGTTTCGATGCCTCTAATAGTAAACACGCAATGCTTAATTTGCTTACCAGGATACCGTAGGTTATCTCCCCTATTTACCTTATATGAACGGTAAATTAGACATAGTCTGAGGCTGCTGTCATCCTTTAGCACAATCATTTGGATATATTGTGTGTATTGTTCATGTCAAAATGCCGCTACTGTCAAATATTAAATCGCGACAGTTTTAAATTCGTCTTAAACATCTTTGATGCAATGACATACTTATTCTTTGAGCAACGAAGGGAAGGTATTCGCGTGACGGGTGCCATGTATTTATAATAGGAGCCGAGTCTTATATGACGTGTTAATAGACAACCCTTAATAAACTAATCCCCTATGGGAACCTTTTGGATCAATGTCGTTGTTACTAATTCACTACAAATATAACAAAACATGTTAGGTAAGTATGATGTTCTTCTATTGCAAAAGTCCAAGGACATACAACTTAACTCTTTCAGCGCCAAAGGCAATATTGAGGTTTTTGCAAACAATACAGATTCAGGTGAGTCAGCTCGTAACGAGCTGTCTCACCTGAAATCAGCATTGTTTGCCTTTTAGTTATCAAAATAGTCCAAAACTATTATTTCATGAGAAATGGAGACGCTCGATTCTGAACATGAAAGAGTCTACTTTAAACAATTCGGCGCTGAAAGACATAAAGAAGCAATTTCTTTGACTGCTTGAACCTAAGTCTGTGTCACAAGTAAAGAGCTATGTCAGTGTGCGCATATATACGTCGTCAGAAAAAATCTCTTTTTGAAAGTTGCTCAACTCAATATTTTATCTTGATATCCCCAGGACTGATCGTTGACACCTGAATGCATTAGGACCACTGCATTCAAACACATATATGTCAGATATACCGTCCGTATCTCCCTGGAAATGTAGACAAATAATAGCTAAGTATAGCAAGTAAACCAATTACTTCCGAAGACAGGCACGGACATTCACGAAGATACCACATACATTCGTTTCCCAATTCAATTGTGCGAGTAACGTTTTTCAGTATCCATAGTCAGTTTATTGTTCACAATAGTATACCCGTAATTATAAATAGTTTACTGTCTTCATATTTTCAGGCTATTCAAGACTCAGTATTTTACCTGTTGGACACCATAGGAGATTTAATGTACATCATCGACATTTTCGTTCACTTACGGGTATCGTTTTACGAAGATGGATGCCTGGTACGATTGTAATTATGATACACCCACCGTAAACCTTTGTTATGCTGATTCCCTCAAACTTAAACTGGTATCATCCTTTTTTTTTTCCTTTTCGAGAGCAGTCGAATCCCCGTAGGCTCTCAGTCCAGGGCTTGTGAGTTCGAATCCCAGCTCGGCAAACATTATTTCCACCATTTGACAAAAGTCACTGCGACAATTGGCATTCGTCTTTCAATAATGGGCTTATAGTCTATGTGGAAGAGCAGCCAGTTGCTTGGACAGTTTGTTGTGTGGAGTACTGGTGTGAGAAAACTAGGAAACATATGAGTAGGTGAACTGGCCACCGTGATATGACTGATTAATTGTTGAAAACGGCGTTAAACCTCAATCAATCAAACCTTTTTGGAGATGTTATGGCATATTTCTTCGTTGGGGAACTATAAATGAGTAAAGCAAAGTGTAAACCAAGGTTAGATTACCCGAATGGTTCGTCTAATCTTAGCCCACATTGTTCATAATTATCGTTTAAAGTCTTTCGTTTTCGGATCAGAAATTGTTGTTCTAAGTCCCGTTGATTAAAGCAGTATTGGGGCGTGTGTACTAAAGTGTTGAACAGGCATAAACTTTCCGTCTGTTTTATTGATTCGAGTTTTACATCAACACTATTCATGTTTTATCATTATAAAAAAAAACTTGATCTGAAACAACTTCGAAAACATGATGGCAAAAACATTGACATTTTAATAAAACATGAGAGTTGAAAACATTGCGGCAATCATCACGAGCAATTTCTTTTTTAACACGATATTTTAAAATGCTGTCTGCTACAAATGCGTCTGCAAGCGGGACACATTTAGATGGCGTACCCTCCGGGGTCGTTTGTGTGTTGCGTGGTTATTATTATTTAAACGTGATAGACTGTATGCTTTTCACTATCATTTCTTTTCAGGTATTGCGTCCTAGTCGTATTGTTGAGAGATACGCAAAGAGCAGAGGCTGTATATTGGACCTGGCGGCCGTACTCCCATTAGGAACACTGTACGGTATTATCTCGGGTGAGACATGTCTAAGTGAATTGTAGGAACCATCAGCTGGACTGGAGTGGTTAGTGTCGGTGATTAACGACGGCGTCCTAGGTTCGCGGCTGTCATGGTGGAGTACCCTTATATAAGGCGCATTTCCAAGCTTAGTACTGGTTGGTCACCCAGGGATCATGAAGAAGTATTCTACTGTCCAGATATCACTGAAATAACGTTGAAAATGTTATTAACCCTTTCCCTCATACGACAATTCTGCAGCAGACGACTTTGAACGTATTTTGTCAAAATATAGAAAATCTCCAAAATTGAATGGATAACTTATGACAAAAAGTGTAAAACATTGTGGCAAAAGGAGAAATTGCACGTTTTGTGCAATTTCTTCTTTTGTCACTATGTTTTCAAAAAACCGTCTGCTGCAGAGGCGTCAGAAAGCGTATATATGAGGGAAAGGGTTAAATCCCGACAAAACATACTTACTATATAGTTTTGCTAAATTCACGCAACTCTAATCATGTCCTTTAATCTTTAACTTTTCTGACGTTATTTTGGTGACGTCTTTGTACATAAATAAATTCACAATTTATAAGTTTGAAATGAACAGCGTGATGATCACTATCTGTATCTTTCGAAACTGATGTTGAAGTCTTGCATAACGAGATAAGTAAATGTTGTTCAATATCGCATACAACAGAACACATATCGATTCGGAAGATTTGACACAAATTTTTGAAATGAGAAATTGTTCAAGACGATGGATTAGTTTCACAATATATAGTAATATTGTTGCCTTTCTTTGCAGACTGAAAACATATGTATTACTTCTCGTCGTGTGTCGTCTGTCATGCTTTAACCTATTGGCGTGCGACACACTTGTTGCGGGCACTCTAGTGTTAAACTGGTCACCATTATACATACACATATATTTTCGTAGTTGTTTTAAGTTATTGGGTATAAATCAGTTTATAGAAAATGACATAACTTTGAACACGAAACCTGGAACAATGCGGGTATTCTTTCGTTGTCAGCGTGTGTTCGAATCGAAGAACAGCTAATATATAATATCGTTTGTCCATTTCCAGGTCTTGGACGACTGCTTAATCTGTCTCCTTTGCCAGGATTTTCAGGTAATTGATTAATTCTTTTATTGAAAACCTTTTAGTTCAGTTGATGGAAAGAATATTTAAACATTTCATGTAGCTTCGCACGTGGAATCATTTTTTCACAGTGAAAGACAGCTTATATATGAGCCGTTTCACTAGAAGACCAACATTGTAGACTATGCGTAAAGTATCAACCCGGATCAGCCTAGGCATGCCCCGCAGACTAACCCGAATAGACACTTTTCGCCTCCTCTGGATTTTCTCTTTCAGGAATGATTTATATATACCTCTATCCCCCTGAGACGGAATGTGTCGGTCCGGATTAGCCTGCTCTTGGTCGATACATTACGCAGTCTATAATGTTGGTTTTCTCGTGGAACTTCTAAGTTGGACACAGATGTCAACTTCAAGAAAGAGTAAATTTGATCAACGATCAGTTCTTTTTTCAGGAGACGTTTATATTGTACTAGCCAGATTACCACGATTGCTAAAATACCCAACCATGGTGAAATTCTTCGAAACAACAGACAGGTTGGTAAAATATAGCCACTTATTCGTCGTCTTCATAAAAACGTATAAACTGTAATTATCCTGGAAATGATAAAGGAAAAACATTGTTGGAAAAGGTCACCCCTCATCATGATTCATTTTACTTTCTCGAAAAGGCTATATCTCCGTTTGACATAAAAAAACAAAAACATCACAAAGTTTTGGCATAGAAATATGAGTTTTCCGAAAGCTGCTTTATGTGAATTGTTCGATCAGTCATCACATGCCTAAAGTGAGGTCACTGATTTCGTCCTACGAGGCACATGCACCTCTTTAATGGCTGTATGCGAACATAAACAAAAAGTTCGCCAATACATGCCAGATAACTCATCGCCATAACTGATAGGTCAGGGCACATTATATCATCATGTAGATTACTCCCCTTTAACTACTGAATATTTGCGTATAGCGCGACAATATTGACCTCGTTCTGACCTTTCTGCTAGGAAATATATGGTCAGAAAGTTACATTAAAGTTGTGGTGTTTAAAACTTGGTCTAACTAAAGACTTCACCGTCCACAAGCCGAGGACCGGTAGTTCAGCTCTACATTCTTTCCGACAGTTGACAAAAGTCACTATGACACGCGTCATTCCCAAAGAGTTTACAGACAATGTGAAAAAACAGCCAGTTCCTTGGAAAGAATGTTGTGTGGAGTATTTATGTAATAATGTCAGGTGAACTGGCCACCGTGATATGACTGAAACTTTGTTGAAATGGCGTTAAACCCTTATCAATCAATTAATCAATCAACGTCCGCAAAGTGAAAGGGTGGTCCCAGTAGGTGTATGCCAATACAACATTAAATGATGTCAAAGTGGAAGGCGGGTCCCAGTAGGTGTATGCCAATACAACATTCAATGATGTCAAAGTGAAAGGGTGGTCCCAGTAGGTGTATGCCAATACAACATTCAATGATGTCAAGTGAAAGGGTGGTCCCAGTAGGTGTATGCCAATACAACATTCAATGATGTCAAAATGGAAGAGTGGTCCCAGTAGGTGTATGTCAATACAACATTCAATGATGTCAAAGTGGAAGGCGGGTCCAAGTAGGTGTATGTCAATACAACATTCAATGATGTGAAAGTGGAAGGCGGGTCCAAGTAGGTGTATGCCACTATAACATTCAATGATGTCAAAGTGGAAGGCGGGTCCAAGTAGGTGTATGCACATACAACATTCAATGATGTCAAAGTGGAAGGCGGGTCCAAGTAGGTGTATGCCAATACAACATGCAATGATGTCAAAGTGGAAGGCGGGTCCAAGTAGGTGTATGTCAATACAACATTCAATGATGTCAAAGTGGAAGGCGGGTCCCAGTAGGTGTATGCAAATACAACATTCAATGATGTCAAAGTGGAAAGGTGGTCCCAGTAGGTGTATGCCAATACAAAATTCAATGATGTCAAATTGAAAGGTGGTCCCAGTAGGTGTATGCCAATACATCATTCAATGATGTCAAATTGAAAGGTGGTACCAGTAGGTGTATGCCAATACATCATCCAATGATGTCAAAGTGGATTGTCATTAAGACACTTATTCGGAAGACGCGAATCAAATATATCATAATAAACATTACGTTCAGCTATTTCTGACGAGTTATAGAAGTGTTCAAACTCTTCTACCATCTGCTTTGAATAAGAAAACACGTACATCATAAAACAGATGTATGATCCCCACATGACTAATAACATATCAATTTTCTTTTGAGAAAATTTGTAAAATTCCATACAAAACCGTGTTAACCTTTTCCCTAACATATCAAATGCCTATAGATATCATTCTAAGAAACACCATCGATTTAGAGCAAGCTGATACTATACGCATCTCCTCCTTGCTTGCATTGAAGCCTCTAATATCGTTTCATTGAATGACGTCCAGCAATTGCTGAGCAATATCACGACCAAGAACACGAGGGAACGATCACATGTAAAGACGGGTACACGCTAAACATATGGCGACTGAATACTTGCCCCTAAATGTTAAGGGAGCATAATAAGTGCGCATGAAGTGAAAACGGAGTAATTACCGGTTTTACACGAAATTCTAGCTAATATAGATTACATCTCCGATAACAAATCCCGTGAGAGATATATGATTTGACGCAACTTCACTGAACTTACAATAATAATACACCATAAATTTGTTATAAGCCGAGTCAGGCGGTTTCGGATCTTTTAAAAGTCATCCTTATGTTGGCATAACATACAATGATATAGAAGTAGATGAGGCAGGATGCAATTAAAAAGAAATTGTGGTGCCATGTATGTCCTTACACGGACAGTACATACACTAGATAGCGAGTTTGTGAATGTGCATAGTTTTCATTGCTTCCAGTCGCAACAAGACCACTTTGCGTCTGACGCTGTTTAAATACTGCAATATTCAAAGAAAATGATGATTTGAGCCACGCAATACGAATATCGACTATTATCTATGATAGGAATCATATAGACTCTTTCCCTGCCAAAGACAATACAATGATTTTGCAAACAATACAGATTCAGGTGAGACAGCTTGTTACGATCTCTTTCTCCTGGAATATGCATTGTTTGCCACTTAAATATTTAATTTAACCAAATTTCCTATTGGACAAAGAATGGGGTGGTCCAATTTTCAACATGGAAGGGTTGACTTTGGGAAATTCAGCAGTGTAAGAATTAACTAAAATCTTATAAGTGTCGGTTTAATGGTCATAATCGTTGCCCAGAGACTTTCAGTACAGTTGATCGAATAGATGGTAAAACCTTGGAAATCATGATCGGTTGAACCGGGACACATGTTGAAAGGAGTAATCGATGGGCGTTAAGATACGATAATCGGTTGTGCTGGGACACATGCTGAACAGAGTATTCGCTTGGCGTTAAGATACGGAGATCGGTTGTGCCGGGAGATGCTAAATGGAGTATTCGATTGGCGTTAAGATACGGAGATCGGTTGTGCCGGGACAGATGCTAAATGGAGTATTCGCTTGGCGTTAAGATACGGAGACCGGTGGTGTGGGACACATGTTGAACAGAGTATTTGCTGCGCGTTAAGACACAGAGATCGGTTGTGTCGGGACACATCATGCTCAACAGAGTATTCGCTGGGTGTTAGGACACGGAGATCGGTTGTGTCGGGACACATGCTTAACCGAGTATTCGCTGGGAGTTAAGACACGGAGATCGGTTGTGTCGGGACACATGCTTAACCGAGTATTCGCTGGGAGTTAAGACACGGAGATCGGTTGTGTCGGGACACATGCTTAACAGAGTATTTGCTGGGCGTTAAGAAACGGGGATCGGTTGTGCCGGGACACATACTCAACAGAGTATTTGCTGCGCGTTAAGACACAGAGATCGGTTGTGCCGGGACACATACTCAACAGAGTATTCGCTGGGCGTTAAGACACAGAGATCGGTTGTGCCGGGACACATCATGCATGCTCAACAGAGTATTCGCTGGGCGTTAAGACACAGGGATCTGTTGTAACTATATTGAACAAAATATGATCAGTTTCTTTTATATAATTACACTGCGGATGTATGTAAGGAACAATGAAGCAAAGGTAGAACCCCATTTTAATATGTTTCTACACTATCTAACATTACACTTTAATCTATCTAAAGTAGCAACATTCTTCTTGTCACATAAATATCTGAAATAGTGTTTACGATACAGAATCAAGACATACATCGTCATTTTCCAATACACTATTGAAACATACATGTTTGTAATGGATACTCTCCATAAAATGTTCGATTATGTCAAAATCTAATTTATAATCTGCTTTGATATATTTATGTAAGGAATATTTCGAGTTTTAGATAAATTAACCCTTTCCCTCATACGACAATTCTGCAGCAGACGACTTTGAAATATTTTGTCAAAAAATAGAAAATCTCTATAATTGAATGGATAACCTATGACTAACAGTGGAAAACATTGTGGCAAAAGGAAAAGTTGCTCGTTTAGAGCAATTTCTTCTTTTGTCACTATGTTTTCAAAAAGCTGTCTGCTGCAGAGGCGTTAGAAAGTGTCTATTTGAAGGAAAGGGTTAAATGTTTAATTTTTGATTGAAGTAACTTAGTTCTATGCTAAATTTAACTAAATTTCATATCAAAACTGTTAATTTATGAGAACTTTTTCATACCTAAATATAAGTATCGACTAGTAAGCGAAGTATACCTTCAGATGTTGTTTGAAGAAGAAATGCTCATTATGATAAAAGTCCTCACTTGGTCAGTCCCAGTTGTCCAGTTCTCCAGAAACTCCACACTGTATATAAACATGACAAACAGGAAACCGAAGTGATCGTGTTTACACTGCAGGGAGCCACGAACTGAACTGGATCTTCACTTGGCGCTACACTTAAAGCGACTGTTTTGCTGAAAAACGTATCCTAATTATAATCTTTGACGTACCAGATCAATAATCATATTTATCCAGCATTTTCGTCAGTCTTTCCTCTATCAATCCAATTTTGACAGCAATCTTTCTGAACTTATGACGCACTTCTTCCTGTATGAGATGGAACGACATCGCTAACAATGCCATACCAAACACAAGGTACAAGATACATATCACTCGTCGTCCGTCGCTGTCCCAGTTCGTATTCACCATGCCAGGAACAAAGTCTCCAAACCCAATTGTAGACAAGGTGATAAAGCAAAAATAGAACCCAATCAAAAAGTCCCATCCTTTTTCCCATGATGTAAATAGAATGGCTCCACCAATGATATAGCCCGTTACTAGGAAGAGGCAAACGGATATTGGAACAAAGTCGCGTGTTTGTTTTAGGCGTTCTTTAAGGCGTAAGTCATCTTCTTCAAAATCGTGTAGTGACAGATCACTGATCGTTGAAGATGGCCTCTTGGTGTCTAAATCCCCATCTTCAATTTCCAGAGATAGGGGTCTATGTAGGTCAAAATCGGCAGAATCTTCTGGAATACATGACAAGTCGTTGACTGTAGACAGGACTCTATCGAACGTTGGAACAGCTGCAGCAGAAGTTGTCATCGATAATTTACGTTTGGAGTCGTGTTTCTCCATGCTGCTACGCCTATTATAATGCATAGAAAGGCTTCTGCTGCGTCGATATTCCCTCCTATCGATAGCATTATCTAGTTCTATAATCTCATCCTCGTCACTCGATTGCTCTTCGTGTGTTTGTTCTGGTGTGAGAGTAACGCTTTCAACACCGTCCTGTGATTGTTCTCCATCATTACTTCTCGTTGATAGCTGATGGTGCAGGAGGGATGACATCACGGACTGTTTGCTGCTAGCCCAATGCTTGATATCTTGTGTTTTCTTCTGAAGTCTTTTCACAAACCTTTTCTTGATACGACGCCTTTTCAGTTTGATATATTGGTAGGTCATGTTGGTACAACTTAACCTGTAACCAATTCTGAAGAGTCCGGCCATCATGTCACCGATGTTTCGTAAGCACAGCATTGTTAATGGAATTCCTAAGCTTGCGTAGATAATTGACGTTAATCGACCTAAGTCCGTCTTGGGAGTAACATTACCGTAGCCTGAAATGATAAAAAAATATATGAAAATATTTGAGCCGTTCCACTAGAAAACCAACATTATGGCCTGCTTATTCCACGCAGGCTAATCCGGGCCGACACATTACGCCTCAGGGGGGGATAGAGATATAGAGTAATGATTCCAGAGACAGAAAATCCACAGGAGGCGAAAAGTGTCTCTCCGGGTTAGAATGCGCGACATGCTTTGGCTGATCAGGTCGATGCTTTACGCAGAGTCCACGCTGCTGGTATTCTCTTGGAACGGCTCATTTACTTTATGACAAAGATTTTGCCTAAATCTGCCGCTGACCAGCTCTTAACATGATGAAACAAGAGAGTAAAGCAAAATAAAAATACGACTTCCTCTGACATGCGTCTCGATAGCATTGTGACAGGATGACTTTCGTTTTTGTTATAGACGTGATGAAGAAGGCTGTCTATAGTGTAGTGTTCCTATAAACGTCTGTTTCCGAAATTCGTTTTGTTTAAACTCCCTTCTTCACAATGATAATATAAGATTAAGACCCGTGTGGATCAACGAAGAAAAATAACACATTTGTACAATGTTACCACGCCGGTCCGCTGGGCTTATAGGTCGTCATACATATTAAAATAATATTAGCACAAACAATCACAAGAAATTAGTTAGCTACTATTATATGTTGACATAGCACATAATATACAATTATTTTTCCACACTAATTCGAGCATTATACATATATATGTTACGAGCCGTTTCATTTGAGAAGAGATCGTGCTGAAACACTCGAATTGAAGAATAAAGTTCACTCCCACGCGCCGTTGAGATTCAACAACATCCGCGGATTTCACTATACTTTTAATAATGTATATTCTGAGCAAATGAGAAAAGGTTACAGTTGGCATTTCTTAACCGTGTAGGTTCAGATCATCATGTCCGTCTGCCCCTTCTTATCAGAGTATGCACACATTGACAGAAGTTTCTGAAAAGCTTGTGAACAGTGTGTATCTTGATTAGACTGTGAGGATATAATATATCTATTGTTAACAAAAGCCAAATTGCATATTTCTCCAATTCTCGGTATGCAGGCTATATAACACATTATTGTGTTCTTCAGCCTGGCTACAATGGATACTTGTGTATTACATATTTATCAAAGGGCTGATACGGACATTACAGCTGTGTTTATTTTATGCAAACACATTTAAGCATACATATTGAGATATTATATTCTTAGATCTGTCTGCCTTGCAAACATGTTGGTCATTATAAGCAATTTCTTCTTAACTGTTTTCAAATGTTGTCGTCTGCAGCAGAGGCGTAAAGTCGTGAGAAAGAGTAAACTATTAAACGTTATGTCTATGATACTGATTTCGCTGAATGAATCATTAATGCGTTTTTATGTAAAAAAGAGTTTTATTTTCTGAAAGGTAATGACTTGATAATGTCTTCATATATTATTGGTACATACATACCTATAGTTGTTATGATGGTCACTGAATACAACAGCGAGTTCGCAAACGTCCACTGATAGGGCTCGTCCCCTAGTTGGCTATCCCAGTCGTTTTCCTGTGTTAGTCTGTACATATCTTGTTCGTACCCTTTTAGTAGATTCTCCAGTTTTTTGTCCCATAACGATCTATACAATGCTACAGAGTTTTCAACATCAGAACTGGTAAATTCCAAAATCTTATCTCTAAATCGATTGACCGTCTCAACGGCCGCCTTCCTAGTCTCTTTTTCTTTTGGAAGCTCTA
This sequence comes from Serripes groenlandicus, assembly GCA_031761405.1. Lineage (NCBI taxonomy): Eukaryota > Metazoa > Mollusca > Bivalvia > Cardiida > Cardiidae > Serripes > Serripes groenlandicus. The sequence continues at coordinate 57,743,028 of JASEVX010000001.1, forward strand.
TGGCTTTAAACAGAATACCGCCAAGAAATGAGTAGCCCACTATCAAACACGTTAGACCCACGTGCGAAAATAGAAATGTAATCACACGTTTTAATCCATCGACAAAGTATTTCCAAACGATTTGGCATTTACTCTGTTCTGGTATGCTGTCACTGTCTATTTGTTCCTCGATTTGGCTTCTTTTACCCATCATCTATATTACTCATACGTGCACAAGGAACAGCAAAATACAAATGTTCGTTACAAACAGAAACTTTCGTGAGTTTGAGCTTCTAAACAAAATTCAGATGTGTTTTACTTGTGAAAGATTAACTTTTTTTAACTATATTTGTTGTCAGAATATGCATTTAGTTATGCAGAGGTTCATCTGAATCTTCACTGTACGCAGACGCAATAACACCCGCCATCGCTAGACATGACTCGTACATGAGAAACTTTAACATGTTATTAATATTTATCCCTTTCCAACATATAGAAGCTTTCTGATGCCTCAGCAGCAGACGACTTTTGAAATCATTGTGCTCATAACGAGAAATGTCTGCATTTGCCACAACAATTTCCACTCTATTCAATAATCATACTATCATTTATAGAGATTTTCTATATTTTGTGCTTAATAATTTTAAAGTCGTCTGCTGCAGATTTATTGTATGTGGGATTTAGTTGTTATGACATACTTGCGAAAATTAACACTGGTTTAATAACGGAATAGTTTTTGTTTATCACTTGAACGGTTTCATCAATATACACTATACAACTCGCATGCATTTGCATGATATATAATCCATTTCATGCGTATTAAATATAGTTTCAATTGAATTGTTCGATATGTTCAGGTATATAACCTCTTAAACAATTGTGTTATCCTCCACAGCACATGTAATGTATAAATACAAATGAAACAGATGCAAACAAGTGTGATTTCATTATTATTTCAATTCAAAAGGAAAGTTAACACATTTAAATCATCACTTTTTATTAACAATAACATTTTCGTAGTATTTCTCAACAAGTCCGTCTGTGATTGCTTGGCAAAATGCAGCGAAAGGTTGAAACAGACAAATACCTGTTCAATTATCTCGTTTTTATCTGTCGGATTGTGATTGCTTATTGTTCTTGGCATTAGCCGTTGTCAGATTAACTGGAAATTATACTAAATCACCAACCCATTAACTTTATCACGCTTAGTCTTACCTTTCCCCCCCATATATAACTATATTTATGTAAATGCAGTAGAGTTGTTGTTCCCAAACCCATCCCTAAAGACGACTTTGCCTCAGCTTTATTTGGAAATATTGTTGCAAAGGGAGAAACCATCAAAACTAGCGTGATTTCAACTATGTATCAACTTAATGTTTCCAATTTAAGATAACAAATTTAAAAAGTGCTGATACTTTTTTAAAAGGGAGAGTTGTTTTAATTATATTATATATCAGTATAGCATTATATGTGCATTGTTTAGAATTTAAAATTTAAGAATTTGCCTTGTTCAGATAATCAGGACACTCAAATTATTTCTGGTATATCTTAAACGAATTGCTCAAGCCAACAGACTGAAATCGGTGATATAATCCTAGGATAGTTTAATTGTGTCAAGTTCTATGTTTCCTCTTTATTTGTTTTCCTAATACAACCCACCCCAGGCGCTGATGCATCATACGACTTCAAAAACATTTTTGGATAAGGAGAAATTGTTTCAAATGTGCAATTTCTCCATTCTTCTGAATGTTTTCGAATCGGTATAAGTACAGCTATTTACACTTTCCATGTATCCAACTTTTATATTCAATGTGTTTTCCAAAGCATTTAGTTATAAAAGATATAAAAGAAGAAGGTACAAGGTGATCATGGAGTTACAATGTCCCTGATGTGCACTTTTAGAATCGTCTGCTATGAAAACTTGTATCGGAAGATTCAGAAGTTCACTTCTGTTTGAGAACTTCGCGTGGAAAGGGAAACATCACATTCGTTTTGAGCCGTTTCTCCTTTCCCCAAAGTGTTTTAAAATAAGCGTTAACGTCATATATCCGTATCGTATACTTTAAACCCATTCCCTCACGCTGACTCAATTACACGTAAAACCAGCAAGTGTCTTTTCAAATCATCGTGACAAAAGGAATAATTGTTCATAATGAGCAATATCTTCTTTATTGCAACAATGTTTCCAATTCAATTCAATACTGATACTTTACTTTCAAATATTTTCGTTATAGTTTTTCCTACACTTTTTCAAAGTCGTCTGTTTTAGAGTGTGTGTATGTGGTAACGGGTCGATAGCTAATATAACATGCAGTTCACGTTATCTCCTCTTACGTAATAAACAGATGGTTATCCACACAGAATGTTCGTCTGACATTTTAAGAATGCCGAAAATGATAGTCGATAAACCCATTCAGCCGAATATTGATATGAAAGAGACCGGAGTCATGAAAAAATATATCACACGATAAACAGCCGTTATGAAAATATAAGCGCCACTCTACGTTAACACCAATGCAATCAATACAATACAATACAATACAATACATTGTATTACATTTAGGCACATTTGCCTATAGTAAGTTACAAACAAGTATCTACAATTTTAAAAACGTAATCCCTTTACTAGAAGCAAAGATAAAATAAATTATGAATATTAAAAAAAAAATCCGACAATAAAAACAATGACTATAACAATAGAATCAAATACGATAGTGCATACCAAAACAAATACAATAGTGCATACCAATATCAAAGTATATAACTGTATACAGTCTGATATCGGTCTACACCACACATCCATATCCCACAATTAACATTGATAGCGTACTCGTGCACATATATACAATTATTTATTCAACCAAAATAAGATGATTGTGATGAGAACCACAATTTGTGTAGATCGTGATCAGACCACATAACTATGCAGTCTGATCTCGGTCCACTTTCATTTTTATTTTATTTTTTATTGTTTTTTGTTTTTTGTAACAATATATTTCCCTCACAAACACAATGTATGTATATCTGAAAGGCAAACAATGCTGATTTTAGGTGAGACATATAAATATACGAGCTGTGCTCCAAAGCCAACAATTTTAGCGTATCAATTGCACGTATTGATACATATATGTATCCCTGCCATCGGCTCCTAATGAACAATATGTATTAGATGTTTTTTGAAAACTTATGTGATCTATTGGCAAACAGCGCATGCTCAGATCATTCTACACCCATGCGCAAGTTGATCCATTAAGATTTGATTTTTGTAAATCACGACACATATATTGATCTTGTGCATGTACGTATTTTCCTTTTTTTCTTTCGTGTTTTTAAAAAAAACCTGATCCGTTTAATAAATTGAAATACAGCTAAGTAAAATGACCCTCCTCTTTGCTTGAGATATATTGTCAAAGGCGGGGTTCTCTTTTTGTGTAGTAAATGTCAACATTATATAAATCATATGTGTTCCCCAATTTAAGAGACTATATATGTTGTTGACGGCAGCGTTATTTATTATTAAATCAAACTATCTGCAGCATTTAATTGCCATTTTCGTCAAACGAAAAGCCTGATATTGATTGTTATTTTGAACCAGCACCTAAAAATATATATCTGAACCATGAATATACGAGCCGCGTCTGTCGACTTGCGGTCTTGTTGAGCCCCCGTAACGGTATCACTGAAAGATTAACGTTTTCCATCATAAAGACTATTTTCTCTGCAGCTAACGACTTTTGAAAATATTGTGGCAAAAGAAGAAATTTATCATACTAAACCTTTTCTCGTTTTGTCACAATGTTTTCAAGTCTTATTAGATATTAAACCTTAATTTACCGCGGTTTATCTTATGTTTGCCTATATTTTTCAAAGTCGTCTGCTGCAGATTTGTCACGGAAAGATTTAGATTTAGATAATTTATGAAAGATCAATATTGCCTTTTCTGCCTTGTATAATTCAACGAACTACTTTTCCTTCCTTTAATGCTAAACTCACGTTAAATCCTTACCCTAAAGAATGCGTAAAAGTATATCTTGCATGTAAAATGATGTGTTCAGGTAAATCTACATTCATTTCAACTAGTTTTAATAAATGACATACAAAATTACAAAAGCCCATTTAAGGAATGGAGATAGAATGACGTCACGCGCGTGCATAAATCCGCGCCGAATTACACTGTGTACACACGACATACGGAAGCTAAAGAGTTCCGACTTCAACTCCATATTTCTCGATTATTACTACTTAATGTGTATATCTGGTGTGACATAATACCTTAAAATGGCAATATTAACTCGATCATATTCTTAGTAGAAGTGTAAGTATTGCGAATTGGCCGTCGCTTCAGTACACAAGATAGGTCAAATGTATGTTAACCGCCGTGTTTTTGAAAATGAATAGTTGTGTTGGATCTGAAAGTCGATGTATAAAGTTAGTTCAGGCTATGGAAGTTCAAGTAACACTCAAAGTTTAATACAGATGACTATATTCAAGACCAGTGTGATGCGTAGGCTTAGTCGTCGTTTAGATTGGAGACATTCATTTTTGGAAAAGGATACCGTCACTGTTGTGGGTAGACATGTCGAAGACACGTTACGAAACTTTTAGTTTTAAGAATGATCATTTAAACCCTAGCTGTACGTTAATGATAAAGTGATTTAACAAGAAGAAACATTTTCTGGATATCTCGAACGCATAATGATTTTCTGTCGGAACTGCTGTATGAAAGAGGAATCCATGGGTAGAAGAGGCTGTTCGAAAACCCTTTCTCGTGGTAGAACACAGACTGACGATAGAAATTAAACATTTGTCGTTTAACGTGGATTCATTTAAGTGTATTAAAATTACTTGTGGACATTACTCGCTTCAGATTGTATTTAAACAAGGTTACCTATGAACTGATCACGTGAGAATAAACAGGTCTATGTATGCTACATTTTCAACGAAGAAAGACAGTTCATCAAGTAAGACTGAACATGCAGATTCCGTGTGATTTATATAACGATATTCTTTTCGATTTGTATTTGCATTGTACAATTTGTTGAAATGTAATTAAAACAATAATAACTTTATTTCTGATTGTTATTTTATGTTTGTTCATTGCTTTGACTGCTATACTATCAACATAATTGAGCCGTTCCACGATAAAAACCAACATTATGGATTCTGCGTAATGTATCGAACCAGATCAGCCTGCGCAGGCTAATCCGGTCCGACACATTCCGTCTCAGGGGGATAGAGGTACTGAGCGATGATTCCTTAAACAGAAAATCCACAGGAGGCGAAACGTGTCTGTTCGGGTTAACCTGCACGGCACGCTGAGGCTGATCCGGTTCGATAGTTTTCTGGTGGAACGGCTCATTTATATTTCAGAAAAAGTAGTTCCAGCGATTACGTCATTTCTAAAAATAAGTAGACTGATAAAGATAAAAGTTTATCATACCAGTAGACATGTAACAACAGGTTTATCATACCAGTGTTATACGTCACGTAATCTGCTCATTGCATGATAAAAATAGAATATTACGTCCCTGACTTTCGACATGAACTTTATCAGACTCGGCTGTGAGAAAGGATAATTGTCCCAACCTCGTCAGATAAAGTTCATATCTTACGCCAGGGACATAATATTCTCTATGTATCATTCTTATTTCAGTCGAACAAGAAAACCCTATTTTATTCGAGCCCTCAAACTTTCGTTAAACCTGTGGATCGTAATACACTGGATTGGATGTGTGTATTACATGATCTCAGAATATGAGGGACTTGGGATCAACAACTGGGTCTATCCTGCCGGAAAGGACTTCAATTACTTTTCGAGGTGAGGAAACAACGATTAGTATAAGGGGGTTTCTAGTACTACCAGTTATGCTCGTAATTCTTGAACCAAGTTCAATAGCTTAGAGTATCGAGGGCTTGGCGTGAAACGGTTGTAACTAAAATTGGTATTTTTTTACCAAGGTTAATCACCTCGCCATAATGTCTTTATAAACGTTAAATCTTTTTTTCTTGGTAAACAATGGAAATTTAGGTGCCATTGCTCGTTCTGAGCAATGGCACCTAAATTTGCATTGTTTACAAAGGGGACGAAATTGCCCCTTAACCAGGGTTGTCAAAAAAGGTTTTTAGATACAACCGTTTCACGCCAAGCCCTCGGTATGTTGTTAGTAACATTTGACATATTTGTACACTTATTTGTTGTATTTGTTGCTTAAGAATATTATCAACAATTTAGTATTTTGATTAGTGTATACATATATTTGTTTTAGTTATCTAGTTATTTAAGTCTCATATGTGATCAAACAATGTCATTTCCGAACTGTCTGCGTTAGACTCTGCCATGTTCAAAATCGGGCGACTCCATAGTTCAAGTTATGAGAGTTTTTGAATATGTTGATAACTGAAAGGCAAACAATTCTGATTTCATGTGAATCACCTGAATATGTATTGTTTTTAAACACCTCAATATTGCCATTGACGCAAAAAGAATTAAGACAAATAAAACTTTTTTTTTTAAACATTGAAATATAAAATTGAAAACGGTTACGGTTACAGCAAACCGTATTGAATCTCCATATCAGCTAATCTTCGTGTCCTATTTAAATCTCAAAGTGCCAGTATTTAACCAAAGTTACATTTCTTCAAAATAACGATTCAATTCAAAGATGAACGATCGATTATGTTTCTGCTGGTTAAAGAGTGAAGTGACAGGACTTTTGTGGACAATGCTGTTAAATTCCTTCTTTGTTCTTATTCAACTCTTTCAAACACATGACAAATCTACAACATACGACTTTGTAAACATCTCGGTAAAAAAGGGATATTTCTATAAACGGGAGTGTTATTATAGAATAGAGATGAAAACATTGTGGCAAAAGGAGAAATTACTTTTTATGAGCTATTTCTCCTTTAGTATTTTCAAAAGTCGTATGCTATCAATGCGTTAAATTGTACTTGCATGTAGTCAATATTTAATTTCTTATTACAGAAAGTACATCCGAGTGATGTATTGGTCACTCATGACCTTGACCACTATAGGGGAACGCCCAGCACCAGAATCAGATCTGGTAAGTACAAGTCTATTGCTCCTTTCTTCACAGCGTAATTATATTCTTCAATCCTATTCCACATACAACAACTATGATGCAGACAGCTTCGAAAACGTTATGGCCAAACTATGTCAGATCTCAATGAATGAAATACTTATTGAAAAGAGTCTATTCTGTTACCATGATATAACTGAATTATCGTGGAAACGGCAAACATTGGATAAGGATTTGAAA